>SEMN01001356.1:32500-65955 GCA_005408345.1 Macquaria australasica | reverse complement strand
GGTCGGTCAGATCACCACTTTGATTCAGACTGAAATATCTCAACAACTATGGGATGGATTAGCATGTGATGTAGTACATATATCCATGTTCCCCTCAGGATGAACTCTAATAACTCTGGTGATCCTCTGACTTTTCATCTAGCGCCACCATCAGGTCAACATGGACGTGCTGACGTGCTGACGTGCTCAGGTGAACGTATTGTCTCATTTCCGGTTACCGGTGTTTCTGTGTTAGTGGTTGCAAAGTTCGCTGCTCCAGCTAAACCCAGTTAATTTTGATATTTTCTTTACTATAGCGGTTAATTACCCGCTATACATTTAAGGATACACTAGCTCTGTTTAAGCACTCATATCTGTCTCCTGTTAGCGGCTTTCCGCTAATCCCACAGTTGTTTACACGCTAGTTAGTTGCTACTTTAGCTCAGTTAGCGATGGCGTCTCTCTCTCTCCCTCTCTCCTCCTCCCCCTCTCCTTCTCTCTCCTCCTCCTCTCTCCTCCTCCTCCTCTCTCTCCCTCTTCTGCTCTCTCCTCCTCCCCCTCTCCTGCTCTCTCTTGCTCGGTGTGTCAGATGTTTAGTTACTCCTCTGCCTCCTTTAGCGATAATGGTACGTGTAACAAATGTAGTTTATTCACCGCCTTGGAGGCTCAGTGAGTTAGAGTCGCGGCTCCGCACCACGGAGAGTCAGTCAGCCGGTGCGAGCCGACCAGAGGCAGCTTCTCCCGGCAACTCCCGAGCAGCCGGGAGGCCGGGAGGCTGGGTGACTGTCCGACAGAAGCACAGCCCTGAACCAAAGCCCCCGGTTCACCACCGACCCGTTCACGGTTCTAACAGGTTCTCTCCACTCAGCGACACACCCGCTGAGGAACCAGCTCTGATTATCGGCAGCTCCATTTTGCGAAACGTGAAATTAGCGACACCAGCGGCCACAGTCAGATCATCCCAGGGGCCAGAGCGGGCGGCGTTCAATCCTATTTAAAACTGCTGGCTAAGGATAAACGTAAATATGCTAAGATTGTTATTCATGTCGGCGGTAATGACAGCCGATTGCGCCAATCGGAGGTCACGAAAATTAATGTGGAGTCGGTGTGTACATATGCAAAAACAACGTCGGACTCCGTAGTTTTCTCTGGACCCCTGCCTAATCTTACTAGCGATGACATGTATAGCCGCATGTCATCATTCAACCGCTGGTTGTCGAGGTGGTGTCCAGGTAATGATGTGGGCTTTCTTTTGGCGGACTTTCTGGAGAAGACATGGTCTGATTAGGAGAGATGGCATTCATCCCACTTTGGATGGAGCCGCTCTCATATCTAGAAATCTGGCCAAATTTATTAGTGGCCCAAAGCCATGACAACTCAGAGTTCAGACCATAGACTTAATACAGTCTGTGGTCCAGACCAGGAGGCAGAGTTGCAGTCCTACACGCTTCTCTGCGCTTCCATTAGAGCAGTTACCCACCCTAAACTCCACAGAGAGGTTGTCTGCCCCCAGACCACTTAAATTATTTAAATCCAAAGTTAACAGAAGAGGAGTTACACATAAAAACCTAATAAAAAGTAAAACCTCCACTGCAACAGTACAACAAAATGGGAGAATTAAATGTGGACTCTTAAACATCAGATCTCTGTCATCTAAAGCTGTTCTAGTAAACGATCTAATATCAGATCATAATATTGATTTATTTTGTCTTACTGAAACCTGGCTGTGTCACGATGAATATGTTAGCCTAAATGAATCCACTCCCCCCAGTCACATTAATACTCACATTCCTCGAGGCTCAGGCCGAGGAGGTGGAGTTGCAGCCATCTTCGACTCAGGCCTATTAATCAAACCTGAACCTAAATTGAATTATACCTCGTTCGAAAGCCTAGTTCTTAGCCTTTCACACCCAACCTGGAAAACAGTACAGCCAATTCTATTTGTTATAGTGTACCGAGCTCCTGGACCGTACTCTGAATTTTTATCTGAATTCTCAGAGTTCTTATCAGGTTTAGTCCTTAAAACAGATAAAATAATTATTGTGGGTGATTTTAATATTCATGTGGATGTAGAAAATGATAGCCTTAGTGCTGCGTTTATCTCATTACTAGATTAGATTGGCTTCTGTCAGAGTGTACATAAACCCACTCACTGTTTTAACCACACCCTCGACCTTGTTCTTGTTTATGGGATTGAAATTGAACATCTAATAGTCTTTCCACAGAATTCTTTTTTATCAGACCATTTTCTATTAACTTTTGAATTCCTATTGCTGGACTGCACGCCATTAGGCAGGCATTCCTACACTAGATGTCTATCTGATAGTGCTGTAGCTAAATTTAAGGAAGTGATTCCATCGGCATTAAATTCAGTTCCATGTCTCAATGTAACAGATGACTCCTATGCTAACTTCAGTCCCTCCCAAATTGATCATCTTGTTGATAGTGCTGCAGGCTCACTACGAATAACACTCGACTCTATCGCCCCTCTAAAAAAGAAGATAATAAAACAGAGGAGGTTAGCTCCATGGTATAACCGCAAACCCGCAAATTAAAACAAACATCGCGAAAACTTGAAAGGAATTGGCGTTCCACCAATCTGGAAGAATCACGTTTAGCCTGGCAAGATAGTCTTAAAATTTATAGGAAGGCCCTCCGTAATGCCAGAGCAGCTTACTACTCATCATTAATAGAGGAAAATAAGAACAACCCCAGTTTCTGTTCAGCACTGTAGCCAGGCTGACAGAGAGTCACAGCTCTGTTGAGCCATGTATTCCTATAGACCTCAGTAGTAATGACTTCATGAGCTTTAAAGATAAAATTCTAACTATTAGAGAAAAAATTCAGCACCTCCTGCCCTCAGTTGGTACTGACTTATCTTCAAACACAGGAACCTTAGAAACAACTGTAAAACCTGTACATTTAGACTGCTTTTCTCCCATCAACCGTAATCAACTAACTTCCATGATTTCCTCAACTAAGCCATCAACGTGTCTCTTAGACCCCGTCCCAACTAGGCTGCTTAAAGAAATTTTACCCTTAGTTAGCACTTATGTACTAGATATGATCAATCTGTCCTTATTTAAAGGTTATGTGCCACAGTCCTTTAAAGTAGCTGTACTGCTTCCTCTTAAAAAAAAAAAGCCCACTCTTGATCCAGGGATTTTGTTCAATTATAGACCTATATCTAACCCTCCTTTTCTCTAAGGTCCTTGGAGCAGTGTCGCCAATCAGTTGTGTGTGACTTTCTACACAACAACAAGCTGTTTGAGGATTTTCAGTCAGGATTTAGAGTGCATCATAGCACAGAGACAGCACCGGTGAAAGTTAAGCAAAATGACCCTCTAATTGCATCAGACAAAGGACTGTCTTCTGTAATTTCTGTCTTAATAGATCTTAGTATGCATCTCGATACCATTGACCATACATTCTCTATTACAGAGACTAGAACATTTTATTGGCATTAAAGGTACTGCACTAAGCTGGTTTAAATCCTATTTATCAGATCGATATCAGTTTGTACACGTTAATGATGAATCCTCTATGCACGCCAAAGTTAGTCACGGAGTTCCACAAGGTTCTGTGCTTGGACCAATTTTATTTACCTTGTATATGCTTCCTTTAGGCAATATTATTAGGAAGCACTCCATAAATTTTCATTGTTATGCAGATGATACCCAATTATATTTATCGATCAAGCCAGATGAAACCAATCAATTAGCTAAACTTCAAGCATGCCTTAAGGACATAAAAACCTGGATGACCTGCAATTTTCTGATGTTAAACTCAGACAAAACCGAAGTTATTGTACTTGGCCCCGAACACCTTCGAAACACATTATCTAAAGATATAGTTTCTCTAGATGGCATTGCCCTGGCCTCCAGCTAAACCGTAAGGAATCTTGGAGTTATCTTTGATCAGGATATGTCCTTTAACTCCCACATAAAACAAACTTCAAGAACTGCCTTTTTTCATTTACGTAACATTGCAAAAATCAGACACATCCTATCTCAAAAAGATGCAGAAAAACTAGTCCATGCATTTGTTACGTCTAGGCTGGACTATTGCAACTCTCTATTATCAGGCTGCCCCAATAAGTCCCTTAAGACTCTCCAGCTGATTCAGAATGCTGCGGCACGTTTACTGACAAGAACCAGAAAAAGAGAACATATTTCTCCAATATTAGCTTCTCTACACTGGCTCCCTGTAAAATCCAGAATAGAATTTAAAATCCTTCTCCTCACCTTCAAAGCCCTAAATGGTCAGGCACCATCATATCTTAAAGAGCTCATAGTACCCTATTACCCCACTAGAGCACTGCGCTCCCAGAATGCAGGGTTCCTTGTGGTTCCTAGAGTCTCTAAAAGTAGAATGGGAGCCAGAGCCTTCAGCTATCAAGCTCCTCTCCTGTGGAACCAGATCCCAGTTTGTGTACGGGAGGCGGACAACCTCCTCACATTTAAGAGTAGGCTTAAGACTTTCCTCTTTGATAAAGCTTATAGTAGGGCTGACTCAGGTGACCCCTGAGCCCCCCCTTAGTTATGCTGCTATAGGCCTAGACTGCCGGGGGACTTCCTATGATGCACTGAGCTCCTCTCTCCTCCTCTTCCTCTCCATCTGTACGCCCTCATATCCCATCAATGGTTGTTATTAATTCAACTTCTTCCCGTAGTTGTGTGCTTTCTCTCCTCTCTCTCTCTCCCTCCACTTCTGTTGCTTTCTGCAGGTGTTTCTGCCTCTGGAGCTGTGGAGGTCTGTGTCTGTGGTTGCTACCGCCTGCTGCCCCCGTGCTCCTGCTCTGCACCCGCTGATGCTATTGCTGTTGTTGCTGTTATTAGTATTGCTATTATAATGTTGCTCTTAGTGTTGTTTCTGTTGGTGTTAACATCAATGCCATTACCATATCTATGCTGTATTGAGCTGCTGTATGTTCTCTTTCCTCCTGCTCTCTCTCTCCCGCTCCCCCCTTCCCCCTTCAACCCAACCGGTCGAGGCAGATGACCGCCCACCTTGAGCCTGGTTCTGCTCGAGGTTTCTACCTGTTAAAAGGGAGTTTTTCCTTGCCACTGTCGCATAGTGCTTGCTCATGGTGGGAACTGTTGGGTCTCTGTAAATATAAAGAGTCGGTCTAGACTTGCTCTATTCGAAAAAGTGCCCTGAGATAACTTTGTTATGATATGGCGCTATATAAATAAAACTGAATTGAATTGAACATGTTAACGTGTCCAACACTTTGGTTTATGACCAAATACCTGCAGAACTACAGACATTCCCATCAGCCTCAGCTGCACTCTGTGTTTACTGCTAACTAGCTAATGTTAGCATGCTAACAAGCTAAACTAGGATAGTGAACATAGTAAACTTTACACCTGCTAAACATCAGCATGTTAGCCTTGTCATTTAGCTCAAAGCACCACAGTGTCTAAGTACAGCCTCACAGAGCTGCTAGCATGGGTTTTTTCAAGCCCTGACATTCAAACATTTTTTAGTAAAAAAGCTACCAAAACTGTACATTATCTATATCTGTTTTATATCCATGTTTTATGTATTGTTCATATATTGTATGTTTCTTATGTTCAAGTATGCATTTTATGCTTTGCCTGACTAGTCTGTGTCAGCTGGCAGTCAGGCTTCACATGTGAAGTATGTAACTTGATCCCTGGTGTCGTACCAGCTGCAGGTCACTGAAGACGTCCTCCGTTTCACGAACACAGTGGGAACTCTGTCCTCTCCTGGTGCCTCCCAAGACACGCCGTTCAGCCTTTTTCACACTTCCAAAATATAAAGAGAAAAGTGTGCCACCTTCCTGGTTAATGGTACAGTACTGTCACGCCCCATTTCCCTCCAGTGTTATTTTCCACGCCGCTCCACCTCGGCAGTCAGACCCTCTGGCATCCAGACTTCCCTTTAAGTCATCAGAGCAAAGCAGCGCGACGCTCTGAAAGAAATTAACATCAAGTACAAAAACTTCCACGAGCTGCAAGATAAAAGAAACAACGATGCTCCTGCAGAGTTTAATGGCCTGTGCTGTTGTTGTTATAGACTCGCACTGTTTTTGACAAGCAGTAGAAATGATGAACGGAAAATAATGCAGAGCAAATTACTTTGGTGCAATGATGTCTGCACCTTGTTAAGACAATAGAGGGAACAGCAGCTCTGTTTGGAGAACACAATTACACTGTCAATTAACCTTTATTAACGTCAGCCCTCAGCCCCAAAACACTTCGCCCTCAGACACAGGTCATCGGAAAATGCTTTAATTATTATTAAATGGACTCTGCCAGGTGGATTATAGTTGGCAATCATACTTAAAAAAAAAGGTGTATAAGAACCAGGTGGAAAGTATAATTGAAGTATATTAGAAGAACATAAGTAAAACGATCTCTGCTGTATCGTTTTATATCCTGTTTCAGATATTTATCTGTCTTAAGGTGTTTTCGGACCGGAGGAACATTTTCATAGTTCTAAGAACAGTTTGAGGGACTTTTTAGTTCCTACTAGAGGAACCTTGAGTCTTTAAAAACCTGTGTAACAGCTCGTAACGGCAGCCTTAAAAAATGGACCAAAACACGGACAAATGGAGCGACAGTGAAGTCCAGGCTTTATTGAGTGTATATGCGACTCGTCAAAGCAAAATCCAAAAGTCTTGTGTGTGACGTTGTGAGTTGCTATACCAAACACCGGCCAGCTTACGTCACTTCAGCGTTCCTGTTGCTGCTGCAAATGCAAACAGTGCAGCTGAGGCTGATGGGAATGTCTTTAGTTCTGCAGATGATCAGTAAAGTCAGTAGGGTTCATCCTCTGGGGAACACGAATGTCTGCACAAACTTTCAAGACAATCCAGCTGATAGTTTTTGACATATTTCAGTCTGGAATAAAGTGGTGGACCGACCGTCCGACTGGAGACTAAGTGCTAATAGAAAGGAGTGACAGTGACGGTGAAATCCCTCCATCATGTGTCACTCTGCTTCTGTTTGAACTCTGCATATTCAAACACCAACAAAGACTCATCGACAGATTCATACCGAGTGTTTAACCCCTGATCGTCGGTCAGAGCGGTGTTGATGTTCTGCTCTGCTGACGGGTCAGGGCTCAGTGTGCTCCGCCACACTTTGATGGATGTGTTTACCAACTCGGCGGCGTGGTGACCTCCATGAAAAGCCTTGGTGCTCTACAGCCAATATGAAACCATCTTCTCAGCCCCAACACACAACCAGCTAGTTGAGAGAAGGATGACAGAGCGACACAAGACTGCTGTGTGAAAAATAAGGAAGTCATGATTTTTTGGTATGACCTTAATCTTTATTTAAACAGAAAATTTGACTCAACTCAAACTCGCCTGTAAAGAAAATGTATGTTATTAATCTCATCTGTTTATTAGCAAGATACCATATAAACGCCAGCAAATTTGCAAAACAGAAACCCAGTCTCACTGTCTTCATATCCTACTTAAATCCTACCTGGACACTAAAATACTGCACAAGCTCTTCAGCTGTGAAAACTACAGCCTTATGTAACAAATTTGATTTGTAATTTGCTTAATTTAATTAGATTTATGTCTGCCTTTTATTTTATTTCTTTATGCATTTCTTTTTGTCTTATGTTCTGTGACCAGCGTACCTCCAGCACTGTGTTGTTACTGTTGTCGCCTGTTGTAAGATCCAGTGTGTAAATAAAGTTTTTTTAAAAATTTAAAAAGTAAGAAATCATCTCTCTGGAGCCCAAATTCAACCGAATAAACATTAGTGGCAAAGTCAATCAAGAATTTGTTCCACAAAGGAGGGATTCTGGGTAATGTTGTGCATGCTCTATTTCAGCCGTGTTACACATTGTACAGTCAGACAGTTCAACACCCGGGAGCTGCAAGCTACAAACCAGCAGGGCAGCTAGGAGAGGAAATTCTGCTCAGTGGGGGTTTGTCAGGCTTCTGGCTACAGGTTTACTATCGCATGCAAGAGCTGGAGGAAGGCAAAACTATGGAGCCCACCTGGGGTCAGCTGAGAAACAAAAAGAGCCACGTGTAAATCTGTACGCCCACGGATGTGTAAATGACTTCTTTAGTAAGTACGAAATTAATCCAATTTATCTAGATTTAAGGGGAGATTTAATGCTATACTGTGTTGTGCATTGGATGTTTCACAGCTTTCATTGTGTTACGTTGTATTTCTTGTGCTTTTCTAGAAACAGTGCTCTCAGACTGTTAAAGATTCGTACTGAACACTTGTAGTCTAAAGCTCTCCTCGCGTTACGTCTGAACACTCCTTCAGAGAGAAACTGATTGAACTTTGTGGTGATTTTTGAGGTTGTAGTTAGTGCTGCATTACATTAGTGTTCTTAATTATTGATCCATCCCAGTGTACGTACGAAACATCTTTTAAATATAAGATAAAGGACCAAACTTTTTGTTGTGTCTGTCTGTATTAGCAGCCAGTTCACAGTCAGAGACAGAGATGGTGTGACATTCAACAAAAGGTCAAGAGACAGATTCGGCACACAGTATGAGGACTGTAGCATGGCTCCCTGACGCTGTGGTACTGTCACTCTGCACGTCAGTGGGCTGATTCAGGATAAGCTGCTTCAGATTCTCCTCTGAGTTTCTCTCAGTTTTACTTGTGTATGTTGTGTTCGGTTGTGTGGCTGCTATGACTGGATTGGGCTCCTGGTCTGTGATTTGTTTCCTCATGTCTGCTGTCACCGGCTCCTGTGGGCTTCCAACAAAACAGCTTCTCTCTGTGTTGTTAATAATGTAGCCAGACTGATCCTGGTTCTGTGTCTCATAATTCAGGGGCAGTATCCTTCGAAGGCTGCATTTGAAGACCGAATGCATCACATGCGGAGCGACAAGGCCGTCCCGTTTCGAAGGCTCCTTCAAATACGACCTTCTTTTCCCAGATTTGGAGGATCCAACGGCTGGATCCTTCGCAGCCCAACCTATCCCAAGATTCATTGCGCGCAAGAGAATATGGCGTCCCCAAACGTACCGTCAACAGCGGCCGAGCAGGATTAAACTTTCAAATGTAAGCATTGGGTTTCAACTCACTCGAATAGCTAACAATACAAATGTTAGAAAAACCAAGGGGCCCTCAAACCCGGCACTTCACTTCATTTGCTGATGACGCAGACAGCAAATCCTCCGTAGACCAGACCGTCGCTCTGTTCGGCCTTCACGGTCTATGAAGCCCAAGCCTTTGTAGACTGAGTCCTTAGAAGAGACACAGCTTGGATTTCTGAGGCCGATACTGATATCCATATTTAGGAGTTTTAAAAAATCTAATAAGGATACCTTGGCCGATATTTAAACATAATACGTGAATAAACAATCTTGCTACGGATCCCTTAGATTCAAGGGTGACACAACAAAGTGGCCAGAGTATATTTTTAAGTTTTTTACACGTCCGAATATGTTGTGAAAGGACAATGAGCTGCACATTCACCCACAGCAGCTACCTGTTGCGCAGTCCCTCCAGCCGTGTGACTCACTCTGGGTGTCAGCTGTCTGTCTGAGCTGTTTGTGGAGAAGCAGCGTACGCTCGGACCAAAATGTCAAGACAACCTTTAAACGGTCGCATTGATTAGATGACAATTTAGACAAAGCTAACCGGCTTTCATGGCTTGTCCTTTGCCATGCAAGTCAATTAAATGAGCTGGCGGGGCAGCTGAGTTTTATCCCCGCTGTGTGCTGGTATGTTGTTGTGTTTACTGCCTGCATGTGCAGCTCTGAAGCTCTTAGAAAAGTCGTCTTTAACAACAGATTTTCAGAGTTTGAGCCGAGAACAATATTCTGCATTTACTGTATGAAGAAAAATAATATAATAATAATTCTGCTTGTTGAGATGCTCAGCGCGTTCGATGGTTCTTTGTTTTAAAGATTCTTCTTATATTTTTTAGATAGTGACAGTGTGAGAACAGGCAGGAAACATGAAGAGAGGGATGACATGCAGCAATCATGGATCCTGACAGCTGCCAGTCTCGACGATGATGATGGTGAAGAAGGTTTGATAAATTAACTAGAATTAGCGCCCTGTGGCTGTTTGCCTCCGCCAACCAGCAGCAGTTTCCATCTGTGCCTGTCCAGACTCAGATAATATATGTAATAATACATGTAGTGAAGACTTGGAAGGAACTGAATAAAAGGAATAAAGTGTATTTTTTGTTATCACTATATTGATGATATATAGATCTGATTCCAGTGAATATACATCGTTGAACTGATCAATGAAGGATTATCAGAGATGTACTTGCTTACTATGTAAAGATGGATTCTTAGAGAGTATAGAAACACAAAATGTGGTGCTTTTGTTTTCTCTTCTTTCTGGAGCCTCTCTATGAGCTCACGATTCCGATACGCTGTTTGCAGTCACGTGACTCAGATGACGCTAAAAGTTCAAAATGAGGCAGGAAGTGAAAGGCAGAGTGGACGAGATGAATGAATCGCCTAATTCATTCTTAAATTATGGCTAAAACCATAATTGACCTTTGCTCTTTGAGTCTAAAGTGTCACCTATTCAGTGTCTGACCAGCTGTGAAACACAATCTCCCTCCTGTTCCTGAGTTATGGTGCTGAATAACGGCCAAAAAAGGGTTTTTTTCAGGACATCATGATGTCACAGTGAAGTTGACCTTTGACCCTTTGGGTAAAAAAATGTCATCACTTCATTGTTGTATCCCGTTAAACACTTGTGCGAATTCTTGTCATAATTACAGCGTCAATTCTTGAGTTATGGCCAAAAATGTGTTTGTCAAGGATCATTTTGAGGTCACAGTGACCTTGACCTTTGACCTTTGATCACCAAATTCTAATCAGTTCATCCTTGAGTCCAAGTGGACGATTGTGCCAAATTTGAAGAAATTCCCTCAAGGCGTTCCTGAGATATCAGTGGCGTGGAGGCATGAAAACAGATACACAAAATGACAGGCCTTTCTAAAATATGACTTCTTCCAGATTCATCTACGTGTGAGCAGCCCACCAATCATTTGATGAGATGGGCCCCTGGACGCATGAAGGCCCAGCAGACTGCAAGTGAGTCCTTTGTCCTCTGACATTTAAAAAGTGTTTTGGTGGATATTCATACAGTAAATTTAGATTTACTGTGCAGTTCACGAGAAACATAAACCAGACTGATCCTCTACAATTTAAAATGCATTTCACTATTTATTTAACTGGTTTTATTAAACTGACAATTAAGTGACTAATATCATACAGCGCTCTTAATAAAAAGGTGGAACGAGACACATTTCATTTAGTCTTTAACCTCGTTCTGTTAATGTGGTGACATTCAGTCCAGACTTGTGCTGCAGTGGAAGTTTTACGTAAATGTCACGAAGTCGTCTCAGACAGACTTTTTCAGAAAAGTGACTCAGGGTCTTTTTCAAACATAAAGCCGACATAATAAAGTTGTGAGCACACGAAGTGAGGTGCATTTCTGAAAGTGCTCATCACTGAGTCCTCTCTCTGTGCTCTGTAAATAAACATGGCCGACGCGTCTCCTCTTCCTCCCACTGTACAAAAATGAAGCCAAAATATCCCGGATACGGGCGCCGCCATCTTATGCTGGTGACATCGTTTGGAGCCAGAATTGAGGTCCTGTCCACACACCCACCTGAACCAATCACAGCACACCACAAGTTGTCAATCATGACGTCACACCCCCTTTTTATAGCATCAAATAACTAATTAAACCAAACCGATCAGAGGTGCAGCCTGAGAGGAAGCCTGCAGACGCTTCTCAGGGCTGAAAAAAGTCCCACAACCCTAATCATTTATAATCTAATAAAAAAAAACAATAAGAAGATAAAAGTAAAATATTATTTATTGAGTTTAAAGCTTCAAAGTATCAGGTCTCTATCAAGGAAACTATAGCTGATTGTTGGGTTAGTGCTTCATAATGCAGCATAATGGAAAGCATGATAACCAATTTAATCACAATTTATCATTTGCTGGATGATATAAATGAAGAAAACGGCATTTATATCACTTGTATATAGTTGTTTTGTTGTTGTTGCAGAACCTCTGACTTCATTGGCTTGTACCTATTTATATAAAAATAAATATAGAAATAGATATTTATATTTGGAGTTCTGACTTTTGAATAGAATCCAGTACTGCTCCTTCCTTCGTGCTCTGCCTCTTCTTCTCCTTCTCTTGACTTTTTTTTTTGTTCCCCGACATGAAAACCCATCACCTTCCTAATGATGTCACAGCCGCCGAGGTCTCCACGGTAACGGGCTGAAGGAGCTGCGTCGGGGGGGCTCCGGTGAATACCTTGGAAACGATTAGCTGTAACAGATGCTAACGTCGTTACACGGGAGGAAACAGCTCCACAGTCCTGAAGACTGAAAATACTTATATTAACTGGACTTGCTGTTTGATGATAATATATATATATAATTCCTTTTACGTATTTTGGGGCCTAAATGACGAATAGGTACAGAGAGTTTTGGGATTGGTCCAGTAGATCGCTGCTATGGAGTCATAGGAGTGCCATAAAAAAAGAATAAATCTGTAAAAGAATAAGAAAATATAATGAAGTGAAAATACGAAGACAAATAACAAAATATAAAATAATAATTATAAGCATTTTCATTTATTTTCACAAGTATTTGTTCATTTATTTCTGTATATAATTATTTACATATTTTTTTAAAAATATATTAATTTATTTATTTGCATATAAATTACTGTACATTTTTAATTTATTTATTTTTATATAATGTCATTTATTTATTATTCTTTATTATTTTCCCTTATTGCTTTCCTTTTCCTTGAAGGGCCAAACTGTCAGCTGGTTTTGGGCGGGACTTCCTGTCCAGGCCGAGTGGTCGATCCTGCACACGTGAGTCCTGCTTTGGGGGGAGCTTTGTAGCGCGAACAGGAAGTAGACGTGCCGCGGACGTGTGCGCCTACGCAGCGTGAAGGTGGCAGCGGTTTGAATCGGGGAAGGAAGGAAAGGATTTACTTCCTGTATGTGTGCGTCTGGTCATTATTTATCTGCATGGAGAGGTCTGTTTCACAGTCACTGGCAGGCTGGACGCCTACCTATTAATCATTTAGACCCCAAAATATGTTTTAAAAAATAGGACCGGAGTTACCCTTTAAGAACCTCCTTTCCTCACTTCTTTGTGACTCATCCAGGCGTCATTAGTTTAACCGACTCCAGGATCGATCACCTTCATGACTCATGCCACGTCTCGGTGTGAACGACTCAAAGACGGTTAAACACCTGGAAGAGAAACAGCATTAAAAATAACAAGTTTGACATCTTGGGATATTTGCTTCTTTGCTTTCCTTACAAGACGATCGATACCACTCTGGTGTCTGTGTGCTGGGTGAGGAGGCAGTTAGCCTAGCTTAGCATAAAGACTGGAAACAGGGGGAAACAGCTAGCTCACCAACATGTTGTATGTCCATTATAATCCAATAATATAATATACATATAATTCTGAAAATGCATCCATTCTGCTTGATACATACGTTTGGTACTTTAAGTGTTTACTTGTAAAACTGCTTCTTTTACTTGAGTACAACAACAGTACTTCTTCCACCGCCGATGCTATTTCTAAATACTAAATAATGATGTCTGTGTGTGTGTTGGACTGTCACTGAGTTGTACTGAAGCCTCAGAGTGAAGACTTTGTTATTGTTGTACCACGTTATGAATCCACCTCAGACCAGACCAGCACATGATGATACTCTCACAAAAACCCCTGCAGCCAGATGTCAGAATAATGACTCGTGTTACAGTAAAGTGAGTCTGGATCGGATGGATCGTGTTCACACCTCACATTCTAATGTTTCCCAGGTTTCCTTGGTCTCTCCAGGATGCAGACCGACACACGCGTCACTTCGTAGTTCAGCAGAGGATAAGTTGTCATGGTGACACCTGCACCGTCACCTGGTGTCACTCTGTGTGAGGTCATCCTAAAAGCTCTGCATTAAAGAGGAGGATCTAAGTAACTGTGAGCAGCGACGTACTAACACCACACTGTAGAAATACTTCACTACAAGTAAAAGTCCTGCATCCAAAACCTTACTGAAGTAAAAGTATGTAAGCATAATCAGCTAAATGTACTTATCAAGGTAAAAGTACTCATAGTGCAGTAAAAGTGTTTTCTATTATATCTGATGTTTGATGCGAAAGTACAAGATTTCCCTCTGAGATCTGGTGAAGTAGAAGTATAAAGTAGCATAAAATGAAAATACTTAGTTACATTCCACCTGACTGTAGTAATACTACAGTGTAAAAACACCCTGTTACTGCATTCACAGTGTTACTTAAGTAAAACTACAAAAGTATTAGTATCAAAATATACTTAAAGTACCAAAAGTAAAGTAAAAGTACTCATTATGCAGAATGGCCCATTTCAGAAAAATGTATATTATATTATTGTATTATAATCTGCATATTCTGCTGGGTATCTTACAGTAATCTATAATAATATGTCATCATTTATTAGATTATATGATTATATTTGGTATTGATCATCTGAATGTGTAAAGTAACTAAAGCTGTCAGATAAATGTAGAGCAGTAAAAAGTACAATGTTTCCCTCTGAGATGTGGTGTAAAGTACAAATTTGAGGTACTTCTACTTTACTTAAGTACAGTACTTGAGTAAATGTACTTGGTTACATTCCACCAGCCTTCACTAACAGAGTCAGAGGGTGTAGGAGCTGAGATTGATCACCTGTCTCTCCCTGTATTGATAATGCAGCTGCTAGTTTCCCTCACTGTGTTCCTGCCCATCACCTGATCAGCCACCTGCCTGAACACCTGTTCCCTCTCAGTCATCAGCCCTCTGTGTGTACATGCAGTCGCAGTATTCTCGGCTGAGTGGCCACATTGTCTGTATTTTGAAGTACCATGGCAGTTTGGTCAGCTCCTGTCTGTTCTGTCTTTCTTGATTGGCTGTTACCTGCCTCACACCTGCTACCTGTGCTTTTCCTCTGCCATCCAGCCTCTCCAAGTGACCTGATAGGAAAGTGTGTGTGTGTGTGTGTGAGAGAGAGAGAGAGCTGTGAAATAATTTTTGCTGTATTTATCTGAACCTTCAGGCTGTGTGAGGCTGACAATGAAAAAAAAGTGTACTTGGAAGGTTTTTCCATTCATGCAAACCCACACAAACACAAGGAGAACATACAAACCCCCGCTGGCCAGGCCGGGCTCACACCCAGGACCTGGTTCTGACACGGAGCCACTGAGTCGCTCAGTTTGAGGAGGAGACGCTGGTTTGAAAAGCTCTTAATTTGAAATTCTAACCAGAAGCGTCGTATCACTGTATTTTACTGGAACTCAAACAAATACACCAAACTCTGTTGTTCATTTGTTTATTTCAAACCAGCGATGAGAGGGAGGAGCAGTGGTGGAAAGTAACTAAGTACAATTTCGATGTATTTTACTTGAGTATTTCCATTTTATGCGACTTTATACCTCTGCTCCACAACATCTCAGGAGCAAACTTTTTACTGCACTACATTTATTTAGGAGCTAGTTCATTTTCAGATAAAGACTTCCCATGTAAAAAATATGGATTGTTACAGATTAAAATACCCAACAGTGTATTAAGTTGTAAAAGTTCTCCACCTTCAGAGCATTAAATGTTGCTTACATGTAAATGCATCATTAAAAATAGTAAAATAATGTATATATGATAAATAGAGATTATATTTTTTGGCTGTATCTCCCAGCCCTACTAAGAAAAGTGTGAAAAAGCAGATCTAACATGATGAAGCACGAAGGGCAGAGACTTGTTATAAAGCTTTGACTGAATCTTTAAACGAGGAGAGAAATGCAGAAAAACATCCATGAAAGTTGATGTAGATGTCTTGAATCAGCTGAACATTATAAAGTCTGAACGGTGTTTCGTCCGTGATCATAAAGATATAAAGCATGTGTTTATAATCCTGTTTAACACTCACGGTGCTGCTGAAAGACGCTGCTGAATGTTGGACTGATGGCGGGAGTTGTTGATGTATCGCGGAGGAATTCAATCACGTCTTAGTGATGTTCAATCACACCATGAGCACGTCTGATATCCTGATTTACTGTACATCCACTCCGCCTTCCTAAATTATTCATACCAGGACACTCTGGTAAACAAACCCACGTTTCATATTCATCGACCGGCTCCTCAAACTAAAGGCATGAGCTGCTCAGAGCTCTCAGGGTAAACACAACAATATGGAGCTTGTTTATTTCACCTGACTCGGTTTTTCTTTCCTCTTACAGCGTTGATGTAACTGCTGCTGCACACTTACCTGTAAATGCCTCTTGATGCTGGTGTGGTCGTCGCTCTTCTTTATCACTAACACCACGCTGTCTGCAGTACCAGTGTGTTCACTCTCCATCAGCTGTCAGTCAAACACAGACGCCACCATCATCAAGTCTTTCTGATGTTTCCTCAAAGACCTTCTAATAATAATAAAAACTATTAACGATGCATTTAAATAATACATGTGAACATGATTTTTGACTAACTGCAGTGGTGGAATGTAACTAAATACTCAAGTACTGTACTTAAGTACATATTTGAGGTACTTGAGTCTTTCTACTTCTTCTCTGCTACATCTCAGAGGGAAACATTGAACTTTTTACTGCTCTATATTTTATCTGACAGCTTTAGTTACTTTACACATTCAGATTTTTGCACAAAACACACAAAGATCCTATAAAATGAAACTCCCCAACAGTTTCTACAGGTACAGCTGATCGATTAGTCCATTAATCAATCAGCTGATTGACAGAAAATGAATGGTTGAAGTGATTTTTGCTGCTTTTCCTTTGAATGATGTTAATAATGTTAATGTTGTTAATAATGTTGAGGTTTGGACTGTTGGTTGTGAAGGAGTCACTTTGGGCTCTGGCTCATTGTGATCAATCAATCAATCAATCAATGGATTAATGGAGAAAAGAATCAGCAGATGAATCCAGAATGAATCATTAGATACAAACTAGTTGAAAATGAGCTCCAACAGTAAAATCCTGCTTTTCCATGAACGATGAGGAAGAATCATCTAATGAGATCAGACAGAACATTTACTGCTTTAATACTCAACACTACACTTTACTGAGTACTCACTGTTACTGAGTACACTCACACACTGTTACTGAGTACTCACTCTGTTACTGAGTACACTCACACACTGTTACTGAGTACTCACTCTGTTACTGAGGGAACAGAGTATTTTACAGTGTGGTATTAGTACTTTTACTGCAGTAAAGGATCTGAGTACTTGCTGCTCCCTGCATGCATCACTTCATGAGGAGCTGATCAGCATGTTGATACAGTAGGAACAGCAATATATAAATACTGGACTTAGATTCACCAGCTGACACAAACACCACTCCACATGAAGGATCACGTTGCTCCGTGGAAATAACTGTCATATCAACTCAATATAATATGGCAGACGTTGTGTTGCCTCATCTTATATGTATAGGAGGTTGTTGCAGGCAAAACTCAGGGCTGAAAAAAGTCCTTTCACCTTCTCTGCATATTTTTTCGGTTAAAAAATGAATTGATGATTGAATCTGTATTTTTTTTTTCAAACAAACAGTAAAGATCTATCCATGAAATTCAACATCACAATAAGTGTATCAATAACACAGGTTTATAAAACATTATCAGACACATTATTCCCCATAATCACATTAAAGAAAGTCTTTTTTGCCTTTGATCACATGCAGTTTGTGGAGTTTATACAATCAGATAAATTAAATCTCTCTGGACTAAATGTCACCTGAATTCTATCTAATTATGCAAAAGATATCCAGAAGATAATCTGAGTATGATGCAGAGTTGCTCGTTATTCAGGCTCGTATATCCACAGAGAGGATATCTTTGCCGTGTGCAGAAGTGAGAGAATCCAGCAGGGAAAACACGGAAAGGTCAACACGGAGGAAAGTGAGCTTAATGTCACCTAACAGGCACCCCAGGGGATTCTGGGAGTGCGAGTTTTGTTCAGAAGGCTCGGTGGTATCTGTGAACACGGAGAGAGGAATGTTTCTAATGCTACTGTAATATTATCTGTCTCCCATAACAGGAATATTTATGACCTTTTAGTTGAGTTTCTTTTATAATCTAGAGAATCTTGTAGCCATCTGATTTTCACCAAATATAGAGACTAAATCCAGTGTTTGCAAGAGACAAAGTAACATGAGAGGGTTCACAACAAGAGAGACGCTCAGAGTCAACACAGACACAAAAACAACAACGGGAATAAACAACAAAAAAGAGAAAAGAAATTGGAAATAAAACATGATGGAGGGAAAGTGTGGCAGCATGAAGCCTTCAAATAAATGTCAATAACTGGATGTCAGAAATAACTCGTCTGTGT
Organism: Macquaria australasica; assembly: GCA_005408345.1. Classification (NCBI taxonomy): domain Eukaryota; kingdom Metazoa; phylum Chordata; class Actinopteri; order Centrarchiformes; family Percichthyidae; genus Macquaria; species Macquaria australasica. Next base: position 47,643 of record SEMN01001356.1, on the reverse strand, counting down.
TTGTCTGGGAAACAACAAAACTCCCCAGAGTTTAGGTTCTGATCACCTCACAGGAAATACAACGAATGATTCCAGCCTCCTGAACACCTTTCACATAACGAGGTTTTCCACCCAATAAACAGCATCACAACCCGACATCCAGACATCAGCTGTCAATCCGCTGAGAGGAAACATGAGATCAAACAAAGACAGACCGAAGGTTATTATCCTCCAACATCTGCCGTCAGAGGGACGAGACACAGCACCGTTACACTTGTGTCTCATTCGGTGGAGATAGAGGAGGCAGAGGAGAGGAGAGGAGGAAGATTAGAGCCTCAGAGCGGAGCGTCCAGATACAGGAGGAAGGAAAACATGCCGTCAGGAAGCTAAATGATTTCTGGGAGTTTACAGCTCCGTGTTTCTCATCTTTCTCTCAGTCTGTGACTCCGTGTTCAGCTTCTAAAACTCTCCCGACCCCCGGCACTTTAGTGTTTCATCAGTTTGTATCGATACTAAACATCTGAAACAGTTGCTCATTTCCCGCAGAGTCAATACCATCCATATCAGATCCATATCACTATCCTGTCTGTGACTGGGAGGCTCTGGAGGGACCGCTGAGACCTGCGAGGCCACGGTCAGGCCACGGTCAGGTGACGTCAGCAGGCTAATTTCCAGCCTTGCTAGCTAGTTCACTTTTCAGAAAACAAATGAGTGCAAATCATTTACTAAAAGTAGCAATACCACAGTATAAAAATACTCCATTACGTTACAGTCCATTATTAAGTAAAAATCCTGCATTTAAAATTACGAGAAATGTTCCCATCATACAGGAAAGAGCCGTTTTTAAACAGGCTGAGTGGTGCTAATCATCTGATCACACAAGCCCCAAAAACTCATCTGTTAGTTCAGTGAAACCAGCTGAAGAACCAAGTCACGCTTCATGAAGCAAAACATCCACCCAGCAGCTTTTCTCTGCCTCCTGGGTGAAAAACCCCTCTGATGGGACGTCTCTTCTCTCAGGCTCCATCCACACTGACACCTTTCTGTTTTAAAACAACTTCTGCTACGTTCACTCCTGGCGTCCACACTGCTGCTGCGTTTTATAACCCCTAAAACTGAGACTGTTTAAAACGCTGCTGACCCCGTTTTAGTTTGAAAACTCCAGATTGTGTTTTAGTGAGGACGGACGGAAACAGAGACGTTTCAAAATGATGACACAGACACCCACGTTCACTTCCTGATTGGCTCTTATCAGCCATGACGTGTCCTTCCCTGATTGGTCACGCCCCCATCACGTGACCCTTGTCAGCCTTGACTCCCAGCGGTTAATTCAACATTAATAACGAATCACAACACCTGCTGTCAGTCACAGTTTCACCTGGTCGTCGGTCCAAGCAGAGAAATCTCTGCTGACTTTTCTCCATCGCTGTTCTTCGTTCGTAATATTTCCTTCAACTAACTAATCAACCAACCGCAGAGCAGACAATCTGCTTCCTGTTTACACCGGCACGTGAATGGTCATTTGATATGCGTTTCCAGGCGTGTAGCATGGACGGAGATTATTTCTGAAACGGTGATAAAACACTCGTGTGGACGGAGATCAGTTTCGTTTTAAAATGAAAACGTATTAGTGTGGATGGAGCCTCACAGCCTGCATCTGACCAGGTGAGATGATGTAAACCCCCCCCCCCCGACAGGTAGGTGGCCAATCAGAGCAGCCGTGCCGCCACACACTGAGCTGTCACTGTGACTGAACATCGTGTTCACATCGTGACATTTAGCTGCTGCGAGTCTATAACTGCAACACCTCCCATCAGTAACTAACGCACACGTCTGTCACTTCATACGCTGCTTAAATGGTTTATAAATCAGGTTTTTATGGTATTTTTAGTCCAAATAGGTTTTTGACAAATCCTCTGTGCCCCCGACTCTCCCCCTGACTTTCAGTCTTTCCTGCGCTGCTGCAGGTTGTAATAATGAATGAAGAATGAAGAGCTGCTGGCTGCCGGAGAGCTAATTTTAAACTCTGCCCAAAATGGCAAGAATTTAAAATGGTCCCAAATGAAGGTCCTGCTGGGGAGCTTTGACAGACGCAGCGTGGAGGAGGGAAGTAATCGCGACCACCACCTCACAGAGTTCACAGCCGAGTGAGTGATGGATACTGATATAGAAAGACTATTTCTGGAGGCCGCCGGCTGTGTCAGGCCTTGATAAGATGATTTCTCTTTCTTTTCTTTTCTTTTTTCCTCCTAAATTCACCTGTGGGAATAAAAGAGGAGATTTAGAAATATTGGTACACAAGACTAAATGTCCACAGCCGCAGCAGAAGCCGTGTGAGGCATGTAATGAGACATTACTACTGTGGTTCAAACACACCATGTTTGCGGAGCCACCAGGGGTCATGTGGTAGAAAAATATTCATGTGGAAATAAATAAATATATAAATTAAATAATAAATAAACCTCTGGATTCATCTTCATGACCTCAGCCCCGCCAGATGTAAACTACAAGGAGCGTGATCTGTCTGCAGCATCACCTGCAAACCTTTAACATACACAGGAGCCGGCTGCACCCCGGCTCAGTCCCGGCTCTGTCCCGGCTCAGTCCCGGTTCAGTCCTGGTTCAGTTTTTATTGCCTGTATTATCTTTTATGCTTTTTTGGTTCTGTTGGTGTGTGTTAGTCTCTAAATGCATTTTTAACATCCTACGTTTTGTCAGTTGCTTGTAAAGTACTTTGAATTGCATTTGATTTGTTAGAAAGGTTCTGTATCAATACATTTTGATTGACTGATTGATTGATTCTAACTTTCTGTCATTTTAAATCACAGCTGCTGTCATTAACCTGTATTCATGTTTATTGTCGTGGTCATGAATCAAGGATTTTATCAGCAGCTCGGTAACGACTGCTGGTCAACACAGTGTTTAAACATCATCAACTATATGATGAATTCAGCTGCATTAAAACAGTTTCTCCTGCTCTCTCTCTCTCTCTCTCTCACTACACACATGAAAAACTAGTTTTGCTGTATGTGTGAAGACAAAGTCAGACACAAATGAAATGCATCATTAAAAACACATTTTAAATCAAATCAATAAAAATGCATTTCTATACATTCAAGAAACTAATGTTTCTGCATGTTGATTATTTATCACTGAATCTTTTCCACCGACTCTGATGAATCAACTTCCTGATGCTGAGTCTGTCCGTGCGGGTGGGGGGGTCTGTTTTACCATCCGTCATCTTCACATGAATGTGTGTGTGTGTGTGTGTGTGTTCACCCCAGGCTGCTGGTTGTTCACACACCACAAACAGGTGAGAACATCTGTCTGTCCAGCTGTTTCCAGGTGTCACTCTGTGATGACATGATGTAGCAGAGTGAACTGATCACTGTCACCTTTTTTTATCGGGACATTCACTTAAAGGAATAGTTTGACATTTTGGGAAATATTTGCCTGCGAAGTTGCAGCCTTTAGCTGGTTAGCTTAGCTTAGCATAAAGAAACGGTGGTAAACAGCTAGCCTGTCTCTGTCCAAAGGTAAGACAATCCACCTACCAGATCCTTTAAAGCTCACTGATTAACACATTATATCCGGTTTGTTTAACTTTAAGAGTGACGCCACCATCAGGTCAACATGTTAATGTGTCCAACACTTTGGTTTATGACCAAATACCTGCAGAACTACAGACACTCCCATCAGCCTCGGCTGCTTTGTCATTGTGAGCATGTTAGCATCATGACGTTAGCATTTCGCTCATTGTCGCTAAATGTAGCCTGACAGAGCTGGCAGTGTGGCTGTACCTTTGGACAGAGCCAGGCTAGCAGTTTCCCCCTGTTTCCAGTCTCTATGCTAAGCTAAGCTAACATATTTATCGTACAGACACGAGAGTGGCTTTGATTTCTTCATCTGACTCACAGCAAGAAAGTGAATGAGCATATTTCCCCACATGTTGATGTTTTGTTTCTTTTTTCTTTCCTCCGGTCACATCGCGAGGGGAAAATGATTTTTATTCTGTTCAGACAACACAAGAGTCTCTTCAGCAACTTAAAATCAGCTCATTCACAGTGTTTTGTCATTTACAGTTTTACAGTTTATTTTTCTTGATCATAAGAGATGATAATTGAGTGATAAATGTTATATATTGATTTTACAAAGCAGGACAAGATGCACATTTAATCTCGCTCTCTCTCTGTTCAAGTTTATCCAGACTTGAGACCGACATGTAAAAGGTGCCATCACATTTATGTAAAGACGTCTGAAAGGTGGGTTAAATAACATGTTTGAGTACAAGAAACCCAAACAGAACAGAGACCTGAGGCCTGCACTACGAAGCCAGTTCAACAGACCCAGGATCTCTTTTCGTTATCTGGCTTCACTGAGCCGAACAATCGCGATCCCGCTAAGCGGTCATACGACGCTGGTTATCAACTCGATAAGTCAAACCCAGGTTTTCCCAATCAAGCCATGAGCGCGTTCACATGAAAGAGGCGGGGTTTGCAGCATGTGACCAATCACAAACATGACAGGTGTGCTGGCAGCAGAGCGGCATACTTTACCAACAAAGAGCAAACTGTGATATTAGAGAAATACGAAGAATCCAGGCTGAAAGCAACACAGCTGCAGCTTTTGACAGATTGGTCAGTAGGCGGGGCTTTTGTACGCGCTGATCTGTTATCTCGAACATAACCTGCTCTGGAGCAGGTTTGCCGTGCAGCATAAGTTACCATGGCGATTTACCCCGGTAAGAAGGGAACCACCGTCGTTGTACTGAAAACCCAGAGTTGAACCTGAAGTTATCTCGCTAACCGCAAATCCTGCTTCGTAGTACAGGCCTCAGGTGTTCTCAGGTCTCTGTTGGAAAAGAGATCTTAATCTCAATGAGACTGCCTGATTAAATAAAATAAATAGAATATGGGAGACAGACGCCTGGAGTTGAAGTGACTGGACTACAAAACTCTTTTATACTTGGCAGCTCACATTTACAATAAATCCAGCATGACTTGAATGTGGCATTAATTTTAGTTTGAAAGTCAACATGGTACCTGTAGGAGGACATGCTCGTGTGTGAGTGACAGCTTCATCAGCAGGCGGCCTCATTGATCTATATTTATAAAGACAGGGTCCAGCCGCCCCTCTCCTGTCCTTTACACTGCAGAGCAGAGAAAAACAGCGGCATGAGTCATCACACACCTGTGGAGAGCGAGAGGACGAGCGAGCCTCGCTGATGATCAGAGAGAGAGGGTATGATGTCTCTCATTGAGGGAAACAGGCTGCTGCTGTTGAAGCAGACATTACGATCAAACACTTGAACCTGTAGTGAACAGAAGCACAGGATTATAAGAACTGTTGATTTTGAAAGAGCATGCTGGTGGTTTTGCAACTTTCAGTGAACTCACAACAAACCGTGTTCTTGACCTCGCTGTCGGCCATTTACAGCACCTGTGAGGAGGATTTGAACATCTCTAAGGCCTTGTTCAGACTGTCAGCCCAAATCCGTTTTTTGGCAGATCCAGATTGGATCCAGATTGATTTTAGAAAGTCTGGACAGCAGGAAAAAAACACATGAAATGTGATTTCTGCAAATCAGATTCAGGTTACATTCGGGTTTCTACAGATCCATCTCAGTCTGGATGCTCAAATCAGATTTCAAAGTGTCTTTTGCGTCACTCGCAACGCGACACACAACAATGTCAAATCCAGAGTGACAGAAGAGCCTCAGGGCGGCTGTTTACCAGCCAAACTGAGTGACGGAGGAGTTCTGCACCGCGACTCCACAGTGCGATTGTTCGGAGGCTGAGATGATGGATCTCCATTTCTCATCGTCACCAGTGTACGTAGTTACTGACGCCTACGTCGTTACCACAGCAACCCATGCAGACAGGCTGGTGACTTGATAATGTCAGTGCGGACAGTCTGTCTTAAAGATCTGATCTCCTGGTGCTGTTTATTTCCACCTCCAGCAGTCACAGAGCAACATGATCCTTTATGTGGAGTCGTGTTTGTGTCACCTGATGAATCTGAGTCCAGTACTCCCTCTGTCAGCTCTGGTTTTGAGGGAAATATCTGTCTCTTTAGCTGCTGAATGCTCCTCTGTGTTCACCAGCTGGTCTCTGACTGAGTCTGTCTGCTGTTTGTGATCCATTGTTGATATAAAAACATTGATTAGCAGCTTTAAATGAAGTTGTTGGAAATAAATTAGTAGAAACAGGAAACAAGAAGAAGGAAAGAAACATGCATGTTTGATCAAAGTGACTTTGAAGCCATGAAATTGAAAGTTAAGCTTAGTTTAACATCGAGTGGAGCTCAGCGGCTGTGACGAGCCAATCAGGACTCAACTGCTGACTGATTGACTTTGCAGAGACAGACATGAAACAATACTTCAGACCAGTTTAAAACTAACAGAAACACATGCTGTTCATTCACTTTATAATCAGTTCTATATTAAATCATTAGCATTAACAACAAAGAATGAACAACAGTCCGTCACAGAGAGCTAACAGGGTTACTGCAGAGCAGCTGGTTTTAATTGATCATCTATCATGGTGCCCTGCTGTCATTGTGCCATTAGTCCATTATGTGTTCTTTTTAGATGATGTGTGTATTATGTTTCTGTGTTGCAGACTTTGATTAGTACTTGATAACGCTGCTCACGTTGTCCAGTCTGGTACAAACTGGCTTTATCAGTCTTTACTCCTTCGTTAGCCACGCTAGCAGCGTGTCTGTGGACAGTGATGTTAGTTTGTCAGCAGGTCGGTCCAAACACAAATGTTCCAGCAACTGTCGGATGGATCTCCATGTGTTTCATTCATGTTCCCTGCAGGATGAACTGTAATAACTCTGGTCCTCTGACTTTTCATCCAGCGGCACAGTAATTATCAAATGTTAGCATGCTAACACGCCACCACTGAATCAGAGCGGCAGTGAATTTAAAACTCATTGTTGCAGTTGGAATCCAAAATTGACCCAGAATTCAAAAGCAGATTGTACAGTCAGTTTTGTCAGCAGCGTAATCTTTAGCTTCAGCTCGCCGTTGGCGGCTCACAAAACAGAATTCAAGCTCAGAATAAGTTTCTTGCTGAAATGCACCTGGGAAGTTGTAGATGACTTCTCTCCATCCACCTTCAATTATCAAAGAACCAGATATTTTCTAACAGTTATTCATCTTTTGTACTAATGATTCAACCAGGAGAGTTTCGTAATGACACGTCTCACAGATATAAGGGGACAAACTGTATAGTGCATGTTCTCCTAATAAGATATATAAGATACGTATTTTTCAGAGGATGTAGTCAAACGTCTTCTTTTTTATCTTGTGGTTATCCATCATTTGGACATCTTTTAAAAGGCTAATCAGTGTAAAGTTCCTCTGCAGATTTAATTGTGTTGATCCCACTGCGGTACTCAGGTGTGACCACCCTCTGGCTGGCTCGTCATCCTGCAGGTGAGTGGTGGGCGGGGCTGTGTGATCAGTGAGTGGGAACACCTGGGCCCGATGCTCCTGAACCAGAGCTCTGTGCTGTTTGGTTTCTCTGTTACCACTCACCTGTATCTCTGACTTCTGTTCTGTAAATGAACATTATATTCTACAGGCCGCTGGTGACAGCAGCTTCCGTCTGCTTTTGATTTAGTGTTTTTCCAACAGTTTAAGGTTTTGTGATGTTTCATTCAGATTTGTTTTCATTAAAAACACGATCAGCTCAATCAGTTGTTAGTTGTTGCAGACTGATTGAAATCTGTCTTCCCCCTTTCAATCAGCCTCCTCCTCTGCCTTTAATCAATTCAGATCAATGTGACACTGTTGGCTCTAATTTAATAAGACACACTCTGATGATGAGATGTGAGACAGATGGTTTTGCAATCGTATCAGCCAGGAAACATCTGCTGCTGCGTCTGGTTCTTCTTCCCACCGATCACCGTCTGAACCACGAGAAGATGAATCAGGACAGAGCTCACAGAAACCTGCTAACAGGGCGGGGGGGGGGGTTCTGCAGAGTGAAATACTGCCAGACAGCTGACCAGCATCTCAGACATATCAGAGTCTATACAATGCAGCCCGTCTCAAGCTTTCAGTCCGTCACTCCTAACAATGTTCACTTTCACCAGAAACTGAAAGTTATCATTCAGTGATACTAAACCCCCCCCAGCTTCTCCACATGTTGTGATGTTGTGCACGGGGCTGTAGCTCAGCCTTCCCAAAATCAAAACACAAGAACAAAAAGTGTAAGGAATGGATAAACCGTGTGTTAATCTGCTAACATAAGCTGAAACTTTTAGCATGCCCAGCTAACAGAGGGCTAACTATATTCATTTGTAGAGCTACAGATTATGTTTAAAAATAAAATAAAATAAAAAATCACTGTTCACAACCCCAAAAACAAATGCAACAGAGAAACGCTGCAGATCCAGTCAACACAGGAAGTTCTCCAGGCCTCCGGGGGGAAAGACTGAGGCCAAATGTAAAAAAGAATACGTTCATTTTCATGTCGCCTCTTTACTCCACTTTTCTTTGTGCTACAATCAAAACGAACAAACTCTCTCGTCTGGTCTCTCTCTCTCTCAGGTTGAAAATAAAGCTGTTCCACTCAGTTCTCCCCCTAGAGGCCTGGAGAACTTCCTGTGTTGACTGGATCTGCAGCGTTTTTCTGTTGCATTTGTTTTCAGGCTTTGTGTGTTTTTGATCGTGTCTGAAGCTGCAGCACGTTTCTGCTGATGGAAATGTTTTGGGCCGTTGTAGCATGTTTGCCCTTGTCGGCCACCGTAGTTTCTGCCAGCGACAGTTATTTCAGCCAACAAAATAGAAATGAGAAGCTGCTTTCGTCTACTTAAGAATTTGCATGACGAAACGGTTTATCATTGTAAACTGTATCTGTGCCATGGGACAACGGAGAGCTTGACAGCCGTAGCTCAGAGCTGTGAACGTTCACCTGAAGGCAGAGTTTATTTAAAAAGCTGATTTCAGTGGATTTCTGCTGCTGTGTTGCTGTAACACATGAGAGGACAAACACTGTTTGACTATTGTTTGGTTGATTTATTCATTAATTAATATACTGATGGCTAGATGAGGTATAACAAGTTTGGATCTTCTCACGGTATTCATTTTCCAAAATCCCACAAGCACGGAAAGCACCACACGGTGAACCTGCCGTGTAGGAGAGCGTGACTTTACATCAACTTTATCAAATATTTCTGCTAAATCCTCCATTAATAAAAATCCGAGCTCCACAGTTCAGACTGCTGCAGGGCTCAATAACGGAGGCCGGGTCTGATATTAGCAGAGTATTAGCTCTTCTGTCTGTGATATTAAATGTCCTGAAATAAGACGTCACTCACTCAGCATCTGAGAGCCCTAAACGATGAAAACAAACTATTTATTTTAATTAAATGTGGGAGGGAAGACGAACAGAGAGTGGAGGAATACTCAGTACATAAAGGTGAGAAAAAAACCTGCATCCTCTAACGTTTTCAGGTCGATGTTGAAACACAAAAACAAAAGGAAAATGGCTGAATCTCTCCTCCTTCATATTCTCGGCAAACAACAAAGTCACAGAAACTGACTTAGCTCCTCCTCCTCCTCCTCAGGTCTTTAAAACTTAAACATCCACAAAACTACAAACTCCGTCCACTGGAAACTTTGAGAAATATTATTCTCATTTCCAACACAGAGCGCCAGCTGACTTTTCTGAATGGATTAGATTGACCAACAACACCCCCACCCCCCACCCCCGCTCACTGTGGCTGACCGGCCTTATCGCGACGTAAGTAAATGAAGCAGCAGCCCGACTCCCCTAAACCCTGAACCTTATCGGTCTGAGGCAGCAGAGAGCTACCTGCCTGTATCCACACTGCAGGACCTCCATCACTGTCTGCACACAGGAGGAGGAGGAGGAGGAGGAGGAGGAGGGAGAGTCTGCATGACAGAGAAGAAGAAGAGATGGAAACAAAGTTCTGTGTGTTTGTGACCTAATAATACTATCACAGTTCACACGAGGCTCAATCAGTCTGTCACTGAAACACACTGAGCGTTAAAACCAGTTCCCACTCACATCAGAAAGTTCCTGATGATGATGACCACTCTGAATATACATCAGAAGCTGATGACTCTTCCCCATAAATTCAGCAGCAGCCCAGACCAGATCCCCCTGAGGTCCCTCTGATGACGTCCCTTCCGGGGGATTTGTGGGGTTTTAAAGATGAAAACTTTCTGTTCAGTTTATTAAAGACCAGCATCAGACTTGTATCCCGGCTATGATCGGGTTATCCCGGTAAATTACAAAGAGAATCTGGAAAACTAAAACACAAGCAAAGAGTGGTGCAGGACATGAAATCAAATATTAAAGCTGATCTAAAAAGCTGAGTTTAGAGTAAGTTCACAGGAGACTGTCCTCCCAGAAAGACCACAGAATCAGCTGTTTACACTCGTTAACGTTTAAGTGACAGCGGCCTCCTAATCAGCAAATGTTAGCATGGTAACACGCTAAACTAAGATGGTAACATGGTAAACATTATAGCTGCTAAACATCAGCATATTAGCATTTAGCTCACAGCACCGCAGCCTCACAGAGCTGCAGACTCTTAGTCTGGTTTCGTCCAGTTATGACAAAAAGACAAAAGTCCGATTTTATGAAACGTTCTCGTTAACAGTGTTAGTTTCATCTATTATCCTCTCAGAAACTCCTGTTGTGTGTTGAGTCGCGCTTCATTTCCTGTCATTGCTCCACCTTCGACTGATGATAAAGGTGTAAACTTTATATCATGGTTTATTCACATTACTGCTACTTATGTTGAGTTATGTTGAGTTCAGGAGAAATTCCACTGTATTATTTTAAACTGGCTCAAAAGTTATTTCATCCTTATTTACAGAATTATTGCTGATTAGCTAAAGCGAGCATGACAACACGCTAAACTAAGATGTTAGCATTTAGCTTGAACCTCTGCTGTGTCTTAAGCCCTGTTCACACAGGACTAGTACCTGGGGACCTGAGTGATTTATAATAATTGCAGAGGTCGTCTGTGATCTAAATCCTGTCAATCTGCATCGCTGTGATTTGGGGTCGTAATTTTTTTTTCTTGCAAGGTTTTTGTTTTCGCCGCGTCCTTTTTCTGCCTCTTTCTTGGTCGAGAGTAATGGAGGCTGTGTTGGTGATTATAAATGAGCATTGATTGATTACCGGAGGTCTGTGAATATTTTCCCAAACTGTGCGGTTGTGCACAACATCAGAGGCTCCCTGCCTGAACTCCCAGCAGACTCGCTAAGTGAACTTGTTTTATATCTGTGTGTTTTCCTCTTCAGTCAGACCTGCTGTTAATCTTACCGCCTGCTCACTGCGCAGCCTGCATCACTGCATCCAAGCTCCAACCAGCCAGTGGCAGCAGATTAGAGAGAGAGACAGAGAGAGAGAGAGAGACAGACAGACAGACACAGAGAGAGACAGAGAGACAGACAGAGAGAGAGAGACAGAGAGAGAGAGAGACAGAGAGAGAGAGACAGACACAGACAGACAGACACAGAGAGAGACAGAGAGACAGACAGAGAGAGAGAGAGACAGAGAGACAGAGAGAGATTTGACACGTCAGTAAAGTGCTTCCTCATCAGTAACAGTACAAATGATGTCACCGTAGCACCACTGTTGTCTAAAAGTCCCCCATCACCTCCACTGTGGGCTCTGTCTATTGTCTCCACCCAGTCTGTTCGTCCACACAGTGACTGGTCTGTTGCTCAGTCCTCTCATGTTCATGCTTTTCACACAGTTCATGTAAAGAGTTTTTTTGTCCGCTCTGTGCAGGCTCAGTTTTCCAGGGTTACATGCAGTCAGCAGGGGACCGCTTAGTTCTCCAAACACAGGGCTCAGGTAGATTTCAGGGAACGGGTCCCTGTGGTCGGGTTCAGCGGTTCCTCCGCTGTACTCCATGATGAGGCTCCTCTCCTTCTCAGAGAGCATCTGCCTCCAGAGCTCCAGGAACCGTTGAGCCAGTCGAACAGACCGGACGCCCAGCAGAGAGCCCACGGCCCGGGCATCAGTCAACGCTGGCCCCGCTGCATCCACCAGCCACTTCAAGCACAGAGTCTTTGTTCGGCACAGCGCTGCCATCAGCCCGGGCGTGACGCCGCTGCAGACGTCCAGCCTCGCCCCATGAACTAACGGCTCCTTTAACAACCAGTGCAGAGAGTTAGAGTTCTCACATCTTTTGCAGCTAAAAAGTGCCCAGGATCTAAAAACACCCTGATAAAATGGAGGTAACCCACTTAACTTTAAAAATTTAGAGTCAGTTAAGAACAGAGCAGCATCCAGCCCCAGGTTATTTACACGTCTGAGAATGCAGCTACTTCTCTCCATACTAGATCTGACCGACCTGTTAGGAGCCTCTGCGCAAACTGTAACCTGAAGGTGGCTGTTCTGCTGGCCAGGTGGATGAGGCCCTGTCCCCCCTCCTCCCTGGATAAAAACAACTCACCCTGTGGTACCCAGTGTAAGCGATCCCAGAAAAAATTAACCATTTTTGCTTGAATCTGGGCTAGCAAGCCTGAGAGAGGGTCCACACAAGCTAGGCGATGCCAGAGTAGAGAGGCTACAAGGTTATTGAGCACAAGTACTCTGCCTCTGTACGACATCTGAGGGAGCAGCCATTTCCATTTAGACAATTTACCTTCTATTTTTTCTGTGACATTCTCCCAGTTCCTCCAAACCACTGTTTCATTCCCCAGGAAGACACCAAGGTACTTTAGGCCATCTTTCTTCCAGCCCAGGCTCTGAGGAAGAACCGGGAAACCATTGCTCCACTCACCGACAGCAAGGGCTTCACTCTTCTTCCAGTTCACCCTTGCTGCCGATACAACAGTAAAACTGTTTGTAATGTCAGTTAAAATATCAACATCGCTCTGGTTTTTAATAAAAACAATGACATCATCCGCATAGGCAGATAAAACAATGTTCTCATTAAAACCAGGTAAAATCAGGCCTTCAATGCTTGTGCGTATTTTTCGCAGCAGGGGTTCTAGGGAGAATGCATAGAGCATACCAGACAGTGCACAGCCCTGCCTCTGCGCACTCTGAAAGGAGCACACAAACTACCATTAACCATCAGCATACTCTCAATGTCACTGTACAACACCCTGATCTTGGCGATGAAACTAGCGCTGAACCCAAACTCCCTCATGGTTTTCCAGAGGAAGTTGTGTTCAACCTGGTCAAAAGCCTTTTCCTGATCTAGAGAAATTAGACCAGTGTTTATACCCAATGAGCTGGAGACCTCCAAAACATCTCGAATTAGGTAGATATTATCTACCATGGACCTGCCGGGTACACAGTATGTCTGGTCCCGATGGATGACCTGCTCCATAGCTTCTCTCAGCCTGTTGGCTAAGGCCTTGGACAGAATTTTGTAATCCGTGCAGAGGAGAGACACAGGGCGCCAATTTTTAATGTCCTGCAGGTTACCCTTTTTTGGTAAGAGAGCGATAGTGGCTCTGCGGCAGGACAGTGGCAGTGAACCTGAGGCCAGACTTTCATTAAAAACATCTAAAAGATCATTTGCTAAAATGTCCCAGAAAGCTTTGTAAAATTCAACAGTCAGGCCGTCAATGCCCGGAGCCCGCCGTCCCTGCATGCTCTGCAGCGCAGCATGAAGCTCCTGCATCTGCAGAGGCCTCTCCAACTGAGAGTTGGTCTCTTCAGAGACCTGAGGCAGTTCACTGCAGAACCCCTCAGTGAGTCATCCTCCTCGTACTCACTGGTGTAGAGAGAGGAGTAGAATTCAACAGCTCGCCTTCTTATTTGGCCAGGTTCTGTTATCTCTTGCCCTGTGTCAGAGAGGAGAGAGTGGATTACTTTTTTCTGTCCCTGTTTTTTTTTTCAGGCCAAGGAAGAAGCTAGAGGAAGCATCCATCTCTGTGATGTTCTGGACTCGGGACCTTACCAGTGCACCCTGTACTTTAGTGTCCAGCAGGTTAGCTAAAGCCATTTTTTTTAGATTTGAGGATTTCAATGTATCCTCGATTTCCTGTGGACTCACTCATTGTTTCTAGTTCCACAATATCAGTCTCCAGATCTTTCATAGATCTGGTGAGTCTTTTTAGGCGATGAGCAGTTTTTCCGTAAAAACTGCTCATCGCCTAAAAAGACTCCTAGATACTTTAGCCCTCCTTTTTTCCACACAAGACATCCAGGTAGACTAAGCCGATTCCCCCAACCTCTCTCCCACCATGACAGCCTCACTCTTCATCCAATTTACTTTTGCAGCAGATATAAAACCAAACTGAGTAACAGCACTCACTAAAAGATCAATGTCTCTCTGTTTGTTAACTAGAACAATAACGTCATCGGCGTAGGCCGACAACTTAAAAGATCCATCACAGCCGGGGAAACGGACACCACCCAGATCTTTTCTCAGTTTGTGCAGCAAAGGTTCAATGGCCAGAGAGTATAACATGCCAGACAAAGGACATCCCTGTCTGACCCCCCTCTGAACACTAAAAGGAGCACTCAGACCTCCATTAATTTTCAGTACACTCCCAATGTCACAGTACAAAACCCGGATCTTGGCTTTGAAACCTGGGCTGAACCCAAAAGCAGCTAGAGTTTTCCACAGGTACTGGTGTTCAACCCGGTCAAAAGCCTTTTCCTGGTCTAGAGAAATCAGACCAATGTCTAAAGCCAATGAGCTAGAAACCTCCAAAACATCCCGAATTAGAGTGACATTGTCACTTATCAGTCTGCCGGGCACACAGTAAGTCCGGTCAGTGTGAATGATAGACGCCATCACTTCTCTGAGTTGGTACGCCAGGACTTTGGACAGGATCTTATAGTCAGTACAGAGCAACGAGACGGGTCTCCAGTTCTTCAGGTTCTGTAGATCCCGTTTCTTGGGCAGCAGAGTGATAACCGCTCTCCTGCAGCTCAGAGGCACCTGACCCGTCTCCAATCTGTCCGTGACAATCTCCAACAGATCCTCGCCCAAAACAGACCAGAAGGCTTTGTAGAAGTCTACGGGAAGTCCATCAAGCCCAGGAGCCTTGCCGTTCTGTAGACTCATCAGAGCCGCATGCACCTCAGCCAGGGACAGCCGGGCCTCCAGTTTGGCATTGGCTGCAGCGTCAACTTGAGGGAGACCAGCATGGAAAAGCTGGCTCAGGTCTGGACTGTCTGTGAATTCACTCGTGTAAAGAT
>SEMN01001356.1:0-27500 GCA_005408345.1 Macquaria australasica | reverse complement strand
GAGATGGTGTTTCTAACGATGGCAGTCGGTCGGTCACTTTGGTCAAGACTGAAATATCTCAACAACTACTGGATGCGATGCCGTGATATACTGATATACTGTATATGGTCTCTATTGACTTTGGTGATCCTCTGACTTACTGTCATGCCACCATGAGGTTTAGTCCACTAATTAGTCTCAGCAAAATATACAAGTTCCTTTTAGAACATGTGTTTTTAGGATTAGCAGAAATTAGGCCGACAACAGCTTCAGAGTGTTGGCTTGGCTTTGAGATGTACAGAGCTACACGTTTTTGTTATTTTGTCCACCCCCTGTAGATAGCGAAGCGCTGTGAAAGTGGTTTAAGTGGCATTACCGCATTTTAACTCCACAGCCCAAATAAATCCTGACAGATTCAGTTCAGTCTGGTTATGATCTCTCCTGCCGCCCACAAACAGTTTCATGTTTTCATTCTAAACGCAACAATACGTCAAAATCAGAAATGACTTCAGCTGTGACCTTTTTTAAAACCTAAAATAAAAGGTTCATTTATCACGTTCCGCCGGCAGCGAGTATGTAATGAAACGTCTTGTGAACAATTTAAATCATCTTCTCTGGTGGGAGGATGAAAGTTGAGCTTCGTGTCGCAGCAGAGGAACAAAAGGCTGCAGCAAAGAGTGTGAGTGTGTGTGTGTGTGGTAATGGCAAGACTTAATCTGAGTAAAGATCTAAACGCAGCAGGGGTTCCTCTGCAGCTTCTGAGCTTTCCTGCTGTGATCGGACCATCCAGCAGTCAGAGGCCCTGTTCACACCACAGGTGGATGTACGTCAGTCCACACCTGGCATTAATCTTAAAATCAAAAAACCACCTCTGAATGTGGTCTGAGGGATCGGATCTCTGGGTGCATTCCCACCTGTACTTAGAGCTGCCCACTTGTCTCCTTCTTATAATTTCTTTTTCAGTTGCTGTTCAAGCATGAAGCAGGTGGCAATACCTGCACAATTTGATTCATTACATTACTGAGGACAAAGTCAAATAACCCTTTATCTTCCACTTTTTATTTTCCATTACAGGAGACAAGAAGAGACAGAGAGAACACATGGACCAGCTTGGAGTTGTCACGTACGAATCAGAGGTTTGATTAAATTCACTTCTCAAATAAAAGCCGGGTCTCTAATAATGGCTGCCACAAACAAATACAGGCCGGGAGAAAAAAAACAAGGGTGGATAAACTCCTGGTCCTCCTGGTCCTATAATGTGCATGCCAACTAACCATAATGTACATTTCTATCGTTTTAATTTGACAGATAAACAATGAACTGAAAGTCATTATAAAGCTCCGTTAAGCCGAGGGGAGCTGCAGATTCAGCTGATAATTCTCTACCAGAGACACCAACACTGTCAGTTCATACGTTATTATAATCGCTTGTAACCACTTAAATTCTGCGGACTTGATGCTGATGTGTGTTTGTCTTCAGACAGAGAAGAAATAACTGACTCTTAATGACATGAGAAAGTCGACGAATAACGCTCATAATCAAACAGATAACCTAGACAAAAAGAGGCATTTTGTAGTGGATTGGTTCTGTGCGGTCACTACGTTCCACTCTCTTCTGCAGTGAACTCTTCAGACCTGAACCCAGACGCTCCTGAACTGACACTTGTGCTTTATTTGAGCAGAGTTGGGATCATTATGTGTTTGTATCCATTAACAGTCATCAGCGTTTCAACCTGCCGTCTTCTGCTGCGCCACAAAAAACACCCACTCGAGTAATCAACCAGCCATCACAGCCGGCGAGACTCCGCTACACAACAGAGCCTGCAATCAGAGCTGGAAACAGGTTCACCACATCATTTTATTCTTTTAATTATACAGTCCAAACCCACGCTGCAGGCCATTCTCACAAAACACCAGGAAACAAAACTGGTAATGAAAAGAGAGATAACTGCCTCCACTTTACATCCTCATCACTGGTCATCAACCTTTATTACCTCAGCTGCAGGTAAGACTTCTTCAACTTAGCATGCTAACATTCAACGCTAAAACAAAAGCTCCACATTTTTGGCTTATTCACTTTCTGTCAGAGTTGGATAAGAAGACTGCTATCACTCGTGTCTGTTACACATAAGGTTGCAGCCAGCGGCTGCTTAGCTTAGCTTAGCATAAAGACTGGAAACGGGGGAAACAATTAGTGCGCTTCAGTGCTAGCCAACATGTTTCAGCTCATCTCATTAATCCATACAAACCTGAAGTGTATAAATGACGTTTCATTACTCATTAGAGGTTATGTGCCCAATTATTTCTTGGCTTTGAGCAGTTGTTAGGCAACCAGCGGAGACTACAGGAAGTTACTGGTCACACGTAACCCCCATTAAACAGACAATTTGTGGTCAATTTATCCAAATAATGACTATTTGGAAATTAGCTCAGACAGGACGATCTTACCTCGGCAGCCCTCTCTGAGCTTCAGTTTAACGCTGCTGTGGCCTCTGGGATCTTTGTATGTGCAGATGTCACCACATTTTTATAAAAATCAAATATATGAAAATGAAAATGAAGAGAGGCATTGTGGTCTTTATTTCATTCTAAATATAAGTTGCAGTTTGGATAACAGTCGTATCTTTTGGCTGCATCTCTGTCAATTCAGTTGAAAGCTCTGAAAAAGCTTTTTTTCCTCCTAAAAAGGTCTGTAAGTGGACCCTTGAGTTGACATTATGTCGTCACAGTACAGTCAGGTACAGGTGTGTAGAAGTGTGCTCATCAGAGCCGAGCTGAGAGGGTGATGTCTGCAGGAACGCTGCTGTCCCAACTGCAAACTGATCGTCCTCCCGTCCTCAGGAGTCTGAACTTGGCGTTGCCTCTGGAGCCAGAGAAGTGGCAGAAGATGGACAGATGGATGGATGGAGGGATTGATTCATGGAGGGACTGACCGGCACAGGAAAAAAGAACCAACCACAGAAACACTGTTGTTCTCTGTATTTATTTATTTTGTCTTCCTTTGTCGTACTCCTTGCAAGGAGCTTAAATATTTTACAGTGAGAACATCAGTTTGGTTATTTACAAGATATAATAAATGACATACAACTCACAATGTCGGCTTGTGTTCGGAGCGCTGGAAGAGGAGGAGGAGGAGGAGGAGAAAGAAACTAGTAATTTGACCGTTCTTCTGAGAGGACGCGGCCCACCCAAAGTCTGACGTTACAAACGGAAACAAAAGAAAGAGCTGAGAGAAAATGGCTACCGCTGCGTGGCATGATGGCAGATTGATAACACAGTGGCAGCCGTCACAGAAGTTCCTGTTTAACCCTGAAGCAGCCAGATCTTCAATGAAGGGGACACAGTAGAACCAAATAAATACACAGAAACACAAATCTGTAATCAGATTGAGACAGGAACCGGAGGCTGTTCTCTCTCTGAGTGAAATCTGGACGCCCTACAGAGTCGGGCCATCATGCCACAGAGCGAGACAGAGACAGGTACAGGTCTGGGGTGGGGTGGGGGTGGAGGGGTGGAGTGGTGGGCCGTTGTGAGACAGAGGAAGTGTTTAGGGTGAGGAGGTCATGGAGGTCAAAGGTCGAGGTTTCTTAGATGGGCAGCTGGAAGGTGATGTCCACTTGAGCTTCCTTAGCCAGCGAGACGATTTCAGAAAGCTTCACAACCTGAGAGACAGACAGGGGGAGAGAGGAGAGACAGACAGACAGGGAGAGACAGACAGGGAGAGAGAGGAGAGACAGAGGAGAGACAGGGAGAGACAGACAGGGAGAGAGAGGAGAGACAGGGAGACAGACAGAGAGACAGACAGGGAGAGAGAGAAGAGACAGACAGGGAGAGAGAGGAGACAGGGAGAGACAGACAGGGAGAGAGAGACAGAGGAGAGGAGAGAGACAGGTTGTTTAGCCGTGTGTTCTGCATCTTTTAGCTCATTTCCTTCTGATCATACAGGCTCACACCAACCTCCCTGCTGCTGGGTTTGTTTTACATCTACTGCTCGAGACGGCCATTACTTTCCAACAAGTAACCCCAAAACCTTTTTATTTCAGCACTACGTTCCTCTTCATCACTTGTCTCAGAAACTAGAAAACACGACTTTGTTTCTACCTAATTTTACCAACAGTTCAGCATGTATGAGCCGCTAAAAGTATTAACAAACATCAGGCTCAATGATGAGTCCGACGTGTTCATAATGTCTTTTCTGTGTTTTGTTCTTGAGCTCTGACAGATTACTACTGCTGCTATTTTCTCACATCCATCCTTCAGTAGCTTTGGCAACACCTCCACAAAGTCAACCTGCATCCATAGAAGCAGCTCCACCCACACAAGCACACACACACCTGCTTCTAACTCCTTTTCTCACCTGCGCTTTCACAGGTTGCTGCTTCCTGTGATTTGCTGGTTAGTGTGTTATAAAGCCAAAGTGACCTCAGATTCTCACACACACACACCTGGAGGCACCTGGTGCATGTGTGTTCATCTCCCTACCTACAGACCTTCCCCAATTTTGTGATGACAGCAAGAAGATCACGCCACAGCAAGTAATCATCAGGGGAGAAACGGAGACGAGCGTCCGAGCGAGAGAGACGGGAAGCGGAGTGAACGCAGGAAATCACACCGCGCTGATCTAACGTTCTCTATGTTCCTCCCTCTGGGCTTTTCTCTGGCAAACTGGAGCTCCACAACAGCAACACTGAATAATTCATTTGACTTGTTTAAAAAAGAGATGTATCACCTCTGTTCAACACGACCACACACGAGCTTCACCACGGCTGACAGGTGTCACAGCGCACAAGCCGGTTAAGACCTCCATCCATCAGAGACTCCATGCTGGGAGGTGTCAACATGGCGGCACACTAAAGCTGTTTGACAGCATCAAGTCTAAGTCCAGTTTGAACCCTTTTCGCATCTCATGTGTGTTCATCTCCCTACCTACAGCACACAGTGGTGAATGCTAAAGTGTGTCGAGTTCAATGAATCCAGAAAGGTTTAACATGAAGAGACACAGTGTTAATGTGTGTGTGTGTGTGTGTACCATTTTGGCGGCCTCGTCCAGGTCGTCACAGGCCAGAATCTTCAGTGGACTGGCAGCGATCAGAGCTTTGGCATCGTCCACCCTCGTCCCTAAAAAAACAAAACAAATTCAAGATTTTATCAAGTCCCCCCACCCCCCCCAGAACAGAGCAGATAAGCAGCCACAGCATTGATCAACACTTGATCGCCTGATTATATTTTCCACTATAAAACAAAAGCATCCAACCGAACCATTAAACTCCACAGTGTGCAGCTGTGTCACTGTCAGGGGGCCATTGTGTCTCATGTTAGCTAATCCATCACGTTCTGTTGTTTTTAAGTTAAATATGCATTAATATGAGGCCTCTAACATGCGACCGCAGGCTCGCATGAATTTGAACGTGGATAATCATGGAGGACGATTCCTGACGAGTTTAAACTGTCCTCCAACAACAAAACAAACTGAAAATTCACTGCTGCTGGTCGCTGAGCTCTAGGGATGCATGTATTTGTGTGTGTGTGTGCTGAGAACTTAAGGGACCTTATGGACTAACTTAATACATAAATATTACACTTAACATGGATGAAATCTGGCAGGAGGGAGCAGTAAAGTGTTACTGAGTACATCTGTTTACGCAGTGTGTCTTCAGAATGACACATAAGGAACTTCCCTCCAAACCGAGACGTCAGGCAGAACGACCAGACGACTTGAAACACGTTTTTAAAATGTGTGAAGAAGCAGCACTTCTGCAGTTTCAATTATCGTGTAAAGAAGCTCGGCGGTGCCAGTTGGAGGTGACAGTGTGTTGATTCCAAAAAGAAAACAGGAGCAGGAAAGTGTCACCCGGAGGAAAACTGAGAAATGTCAGCTCTGTTTAGGCTCCAAACACGAGTATGCACTGTTTCTGTGTGTCCTGCACTGCTGAGTGAATAAAGATGTAAATAATTTAGCTATGGACTGGTGGAAGGTCACATGCAAACAAAGAAGTACTCATAACCTTTGTAATCAGCAGCTGTTAATTTAAAGTACAAATATACGTATGGATATATAAACACATAATAATCCACAGTTCACCCGGGTTCATCTCTCTCTGCATGTTTCCAGGAGCCACACTTTGAAGTAGGAGGCATCAAACGAGACACAAGTTCTCCCTCGGTGCTGCCAGCTGCTGCCTGTTAACCCGTCTGACTGGAGGTGGTGGGGTCTGTCAGTGTGTGTGTGTGTGTGTGTGTTTGAGGCTGATGGTTGAGGCCAGTTGGGTACATAAGCAGATTGCAGTTTAAATGTGTTTGTGTCACTTTGATCGTCACTTCTTTAAATCAATTTCCAGATTATTTTCAGCAACATGCAGACTCGTTTGTTCATCTCATGGAAGTCTGAGGGCCAGAGCAGAGCGCGCCAGGCTTCAGAGGCAGCTGCAACGCCGTCCAGCAGCGGGAAGAGAGGCTAGTACACCACACACACACCACTGTCCCCCGTCAACAGTTACTCCCCACTGTTTGTCATCAGGCCTCTTTGCCACTCGTCGTTATGAGCGCCATGGCATCAACATACTGAGCCTGAAGCTCCGTGTTGTTTTGTTCTATACACCGCTGCAGGCAAAGGAGGTGTTGGACATTTATCACAAGCTTCAGGATTTTCCTCCACTGAATCAGGTTTTCACCGTCTGAAGGGACGTGTACACACATCTGCTCTTGTAGCTTAGCCAATAGGAACGCACCGTCTCTCTGAAATAACCTGTGATTGGCTAAAGTCTCTCGTCACAGGACAGATTTACTGAAGCCTGAAAACAGAGGCAAGAGGGGGGGCTGAAGTAGAGGTCTGCTCTCAGACCACTTGAATTACAATATGCTGCACGGTTAATATGGCATTTTTGCTCAGTGACGCCAAAAGAAAAGTTCCTACCCCAGCTTTAAAGGGGCGACTACACAGCTTTTCCAGGATTTTTCCACGTCTGTATGAACTGGATGAATCATTATAGATTTCCAGGTTTTCCTGGACGTGACAACGTTTCTGTGCATCGTATGTGAGAGATTTCTACAAAAGTGTGTGTGTGCGTGTGTGTGTGTGTGTGTGTGTGTGTGGTACCTTGTAACCGCACTACGATTGGGATCTTGAGGTCCAGGTCTCTCACGGCCATGATGATGCCCTGGGCGATGACATCACACCTCATGATGCCTCCAAAGATGTTGACCAGGATGGCCTGAACCTGAACACCGCCGCCGCCACCACACACACACATATTAAAAAAAAACAACAAACACACAACATTTACTGACCTGTGAATTAGCATTAACTACCATGATGTCACGGTGACACAAACACAATGCTAACATCAGAGAAGGAGCAGCAGGTGTTTTCTTACCTTCCTGTCAGAGGTGATGAGTTTGAAGGCTTCCGTCACCTGATGAGCTGTGGCTCCTCCTCCTACATCCAGGAAGTTAGCTGGCGTGCCACCGTGGAGCTTGATGATGTCCATAGTGGCCATGGCCAGACCGGCTCCGTTTACTAGAGAGAACAATGAACACTCATTCCAGAGGAAGACGCTACATGTGAAAAACACTGACTGCAGTTCAGACAGGAAAGTAAAGTGTGTCTTTAAAATGAAAAGTTAATACTGGGGATGTCCCCTAACTGGATACATGTTGATTACATATGTATCCGACACTGACACTGAAATAACAGATGTAGGAGATCCTGACTCATAACTATTAAGTTGACACATTGGTGTAGTATGAACTAAAGTGAACTAAATAAACTGAAATTAAAGTTTGTTATTTTACTGGTGAGAGCGACGGTCTAAACATGAGAAGCTGCTGAATGTTTTGTACGCTGATCTTTGCTGGTGAGAGCAGAGACATGAATGAGTGGATAGTCACATTCAGGGTGAAATGTGCAGCGCTGCAACACCAGCAGGCTGAGGTGGACAGAACACGGGATCAGGTTTTCTTTTAGCCGATGCTGATCCATTAAAATGTGCCCAGATTGGTTCAACACATCCCTGGTTATTATCATGTTAACATTTGTGTTTTCTAATTTTGATTTTACCATTCATTGACAAAAGGCCTCACCATTAAATGGAAAACAACAACATTGGGCCTCACGCAAGAATCACTTGTGCACGGATTCTTTTTCTTCTCTGAGGTACGAACTAAATCCACGAGCGGTCCAGACCTGCCTTAATCTGAATGGACTTGGAGTTTAAATATGTTACCATAATCAACTCAAAATCAAAATCTTAAAACTCCTGAAAGACGGCCTTTTGGCGTGCACTGACCCAGACAGCCAATGGTTCCATCCAGACCAATGTAGTTGAGGTCGGCCTTGGCGGCCTGCCGGTCCCGGGGGTCCTCCTGGGTCCAGTCCTGCATGTCGAACACCTTCTTCTGCCGGTACTCTGCGTTGGAGTCAAAGTTGATCTTGGCGTCCATGCACATCACTGGTGACAAACAGACACGAGAGATTTTGGCATTAGAAGAAGAGGAACTTAGCATTTAGCTTAGCATTTGTCATTTACCACGAAGATCAGTGGTCTCCTCTTCATACGAGTGTGTTTGAAGAGCTGTGTCATTAACCCTGACTCACTGACTGAAGAGTAACACACACACACACACCTATCCTTCCAAACACCTTTCCACCTGTCATTTCAAACTATAAGAGTTAAGTTAGTTTGTGCTAAAAATGAGGCCGAGCCTTAACAGTTGGTAACAGGTTATAAAGTCCAAACATCTGTTTCACAAGGTACCGCTGTGACGCGTGCGTGTTTTTCAACATCTGTCCAAATGTTTGTACTCGTCCAAACACGCCTCAACATAACTTACTGATCTTAGCGAGCCACAATTCAATTTAACCTAAAGGTTCAGGCCATTTCATTTCTCTTACTGTCAGCAGATCGCATGAAAACAGAGTGTGTGTGTGTGCGTGTGTACCGATGCCAGAGGAGTCCTCCACCATGGGGTTGATCTCGACCATGGAGGCGTCGTACTTGATGAACAGGTTGTACAGTTTGATCATGTTCTCGGCCGCCTCGTTCACCAGCGCCGGCGGGAAGCCCATCTTCTTCGCTACCTGCAGAACACAAAACACTTTCTGAAGATCACAGCTGCACAGCCGGGATTCACAACGTAGACTGCAGATGGGCAGTTTAATCTCTCAATGTCTGTACGGTAGCTGGAGCCAGCAGCAGCTTAGCTTAGCTTAGCACAAAGACTGGAAACAGGGGGAAACAGCTAGCCTGGCTCTGTCCAAAGGCAACAAAATCCACCTCCTAGCACCTTTAAAGCTTCCTGATTAACACGTTATATGTCGTTTGTTCAATCTGTACAAAAACTGAAGATAAACAGGTTTGATGAATGTCATGATAATAATATTAATCGTGATGTTTTTTCCCCCACAATAATTGTAGCGTGAAGATTTAATATCGTCACATCCCTAATTGTCATCAGGAAACGGGGCACTGGTTGAGAAATGCACATTAGCAATAAAATGGAGCATACAACATATTGGTAACACAGTCATTAGCAACAGATACCACTATTGTTGTTTTATGAATGTCGTGCAGTTTCACAAACGTGGTCTCAGAGGACAAAAATAAATGAAAGGAGTGAAGGAACATCAATGGACCTCCATCTACTTGGAGAGCCCTGCAATCAGCACCTCTTCTGTCAAATATATTGAGCCTCTGCTTTCACTATGACAACCAACATATTCAATATCCAGAGCCTAAAGCCCACCGAAGAGATCTGCTGCAAAATTATACTCAGAGAGAGAACTAAGAGAGAGAGAAAGGAGAAAAGAGTATTTACAACCAAATTCAGAGAAAGTAAACCAAAAATGTGTAAAAATAAACCCTGAAATTAGCTTTTGGAAGTCACTTGAAAGAAGAACATTCACGTCAGAAAAGACAAACGTGTCTGTTCATATTAAAAACTGAGCAAAACAGACAATGTCAAATTCCCTGACAGCTTTGATTCCATAGTTTTTGACTCGTTGCTTCTGTTCCTGCAGATGTTGCATCCAGGAATGATTTAGGTTTTATTTGTGTGCATTTCACATGACTCGTTATGATTGTTGTGACTTTCTGATTCAGAGAAATGAAATAAAAACCTGCAGGACTATAATACAATGTCCGTGGACTTTATTGACACCTGAGAACCAGTAAAAGCTCCGGACAGGCTGCACAGCAGGAAGTGATCCCCGATGATGCTCTGAAACTGACTTCACTCAGTAACTCTGCTCGCTGGTTAACAAATAAAACTTTTACAGGAAAAAATATTTTCGACCTTAAACCTGCATCATGATTTTCTGGCCACTTGGGGGCAGCGGAAACAAACAAGCAGCACAACTTGATATATTACTGCCTTTTAAAGTCGTTTTGCATGTTATCATGTTAGCAAACAGTCGTGTTTGTGTCCAGTATTCCCTCTGTTAGCTCTGGTTTTGGTCTCCACCAGCTCCTGAGGGAAATATCTGGCTCTTTAGCTGCTAAATGCCTCACTATGTTCACCAGCTCGTCTCTGACTGTGTCCGTCTGCTGCTGAGCAGGTGGTGGACAGAGGGTTAATCAGAGCTGCCTGCTGCCGCTGGAGACGACGCTGATGAGAGCGCTGAGACTGAACCAGGCTGTAAATGTGCCGTAAAAACAAAAAAGAGGCTGAAATGCTCTGTAGAGCTGCAGATTTGGGCTATAATTCTGTGTGGGTTCATCACTACAAACAACACCTTTCAAATATCAGTCAGTTGACGCTTTGTCAATATAAAAATATTGATTAGTGCAGCTTTAAAGACAGTTTGGCATCATCTATTAATATCATCTGTGCTGCGTCTTCGTGTACGTCAGCTGTTGTTACTTCAGACAGGAATTAAAGAGGAATTGGTACCAAACTTTGAGTTTGTCTAAAGGACTTTATTTGTTCTGTGAAAAAAGCTCCAAAACGATCGCAGAACACTTATCATTAGATTTTCTGTCATATCCTCCTCCCCAACCAAAGGGATCTTTGTGAGCGTAATGGATAAAGATTTGAGCGTTGTTAATAACAACCACCAGACTGGAAAAACACTGATTATTTTCAAAGAAACTGCCGATTTGAAACTGCAGACAGTCAGAAAATACAGGTTGTTTTAAGGCCTGGAGGTTGATTAGAACTTTGTTAGAGTCCAGTTGGAAGGAAATGTGGTGGAATCAGGCACCAAAATAAAATTATAAATCCTGAATTATATCAAATATCTTTCTTTAGGGTCTGAAGACAAACATGAGGTGGGAGGAGTGGACTCCAACCTGACACTTGATTTGTGAGAAAGAGGTCGGACCCGTCTCTTGCTAGAAAGTAGTTTTCCTTCTGAGAAATAAAATACAGCCTCTTGTGTTTTAGGCAGCGTGGCCTACATTTCAAACACACACATCATCCCTCTCTCCTCTTCTTTGATTTCTCTCCTGCATCCCAAACCACACAGTTGGAGCATCTCCAGTCTGCTATTGATTGTACCTTGACAGCCTGCTCCATCTTAATGCCCTCCACAATGTCGATGGGCTCCTTCACAATGGCGTCTGGATTTTCCGCCGCAACATCTTCGATGTTCACGCCCCCCTGCGAGCTGCCAATCAGCACAGGGCCCTGCGGGACACAAGAGGGAGCGATGAAGAGTTTCTGCACAATTTCAATTAGAAAATCTGTGCACGTTTAATTTCTGGGTTTGAGTTTCAGATTTTGGTCTGTATGATTCGATGATCCAACTCTGAAGAATAATTTCCATCCACATACTGAGAGTAGATTTAATGTCATGAAATGAAAGATGAGTGTAACCCCACAATGAGTGTAGTCTGATATAACCCTGAACTTATTTTCAGGGCTGTAATTAATGATTATCTTTGTTACGGATTAATTGTTTTGTAGAAAAATTCCTGTTTCCTAAAACCCAAAGATGTTTCATTTACTATGAAATAAAACAAAGAACGGCAGCAGATCCTGATATTGAAGGAGGTGGAACAAGACGATTTTTGGTATTTTTGTTTGGAAAAAAAAGCAATTAATCAATTATCAAAATAGTTGCCAATTAATTTTTTGTCAGTCGACTAATTGATTAATCAACTAAAGACTTTCCAGACTTGTGTAGGACTAGTGTACAGTGGCTTTTTACAGCTTCTTCTCTGGAAACGATGCTCTGAGAGGCTGAGGGGGAACCAGAACAGATAAACAAGGAGCTGAAACTCACTATGAAGCTCCATGAAGCTGCAGGTCCAGGTGATAACTCTCTGGAGGTTCATCACGAGAAATATCAACAACAAAGTCAACTTTAAAGTCTGTCTCTAAAACAGTAGTTAACCCTTTAGAAACGAGCATAGCATCGGTGCTACGCTAGACATGTTCTACAAAACATTAAATAACTTTGGAATCGTTTGATAGAAACGAGCTTTAAATCACCCAGGACAACATCCAATACATGGCCGTAACTCACTGAGAAAAAGGTGTATTTGCACCAAACTTTACATGGAGTTCTAAAACACCTAAATACAACTTTTCACATTGAAAAAACAAAAATTCCCTGGTTGACTAAGGAGTTATTCAACAAAACAACAAAAATGGTGACTTTACACTGCACCAGAAAGAAAGGACAGGTTCCCCTGGATCATATGATGTATAACACTTGATACTGAAAGAACAAGCTCAGAACTGGCAGAAATATAAACTATGTCGAGGAGTTTCTTTGTCTATGTGGGTTTAAGAGGGTTAATGTGCATTCATCAATAAAACAGACCAATGCAGTCTGTGCTGAATTATCAGCTTTAGCACTGTGCTGCCATCTAGTGGTGTGATTCAGCACAACCAGCAAAAAGCATTTTCTGCCTCCTGTACATGTTCGTCCATTTACGGAGCAGTTTAAACTACAGCCACAGCAACAATCACCACCTTCATCAAGCTGCTCAACTACACAGGAAATCTAACACATTAAACTGGATTTATGTTTTTATACATTGTAGGTTTTGATTTCTATATATATATTGTTGAAGTGGATTTACATCCTGGTAACCTATAACACTATTGTGAAAATAAACCAGCATGAAGCATTAAGATTTATCATTTATTCATTCTGTATTTGTTATAGACCTTAATGTAAATGTATTGATTTAAATATCACATGCTTGTCACATGCTGTTGGGGGGTGCAGCAGCAGATTCTTGGAAGAGGTCCTCTAAACAATGTCACAGAAGACATACTGTCTCTGTGAGCAGCCCACGGTCCCATGGTGTTGGGATGTTGCTGTTGTAATCTGACTCTTCCTATAGGATAAACTGTGTGTTTGAGAAAGCACAGGGCCAGGGTGTGTGTGCTTTCTTTGTTTGCTGAAAAACTATAAAAAGTGAGTCTTGTTCTCTCTTGTGAGACACTTGAAGGTATGGTCTCCAATATATTATATACAATATATTTTGAGGTTTGCTGAGATGCACGTTACTGAAAAGGAGAAGGCTACTGAGCATCTGTCTTTACTCCTTTCCTGTTGTCTTCACTCTCAACACTCTCCATCACCATCACAAACTCGTAGGAGAAAACACAAGCAGCTCAAGCCGTCCAGTCAGTTCTTGCAGCGCCACGCACGCAGTCTAAAGTATAAATCCAGCTTTAGACCCATCAGTATGTAAATGTGTGTGTGTGTGTTCCCTCACCTGGTAGGACCTCTCCATGGTGATGGCGAAGTAGTACTCCCTGCGTGGGTACCTGCGCTCGCAGATGAACACCTGGTTACAGATACGCCCCGCCTCCCCAGTCTGCTTGGTGTAAAGCTTTCGACCAATCATCTGAGATGAAATGTCACGGGCTTCCTCTGGCCTGGAGAGAAGGGGAGGAAGAGGAGACGTCAAATAAAATCTAAATCATGACTTCTGTTTAAGGGTTAATAAAACAAAACAGTAGTTTGACCAGAGGACTGCGGTTTCTGATATTCAGACAGAAGGAATCGATCCGGCCGCCTCTGTTCTTTGTTCCTTAAATGCAGCCTGAAGATGATTTTCGTCTCCTCCTCCGTGTTCTTGCAGCCTCTCTGCACCTTGTTCCTGCCACACTGGTGACATTTGGCAAGTAGGTGGCATTTTACAATTTCAGACAGTCAGCTGTGCCAATTAAAACTAATGCAACACTCTACTGACGCCTGCAGAGACTCGGCTATTCAAAAGTGAAGGCATGACTTTATTTCTGTGGTACTTATCCTGAAAAGCAGATGTTTCAAATGTCTTTATGGGAAGCTCAGGAAACATTTGGTGTATAAAAAGCAAAAGCCTCAGGTGGCCGATGTCACAAAGTTTTGTTTTTGGGAGTTTTTCCGCACTGATCGAAGGATAGAGGGCGTCGTAGGCTGTACAGATTCAAAAGCTCTCTGAGGCAAATTTAAGATTTGTGATTTTGGGCTATAAAAATAAAACTGACTTGACTTAAGATCAATCAGGCCAGAGTTCAGGAGCCAACATGTCAAATCCAATAATCCATGAATGGCTCAGTCCACGAAAGCTTTGTGGAAGTGATCAATTTAGGTTATAATCCTTCAGATTTTCATGAAATCAAATCCTGTTTTAGATATTATTTATTACATTTGATCAGATATCTGATCAGTTTTATAATTAAACATACAGCTGAAGGACGGACAGAGCTGGAAGAACAAACGTCCACTGATTATTGATCTGTTCTCCTGCACAGCTCTGGGATCAGCTGCTCATCTGACTGTTAGAACAGTCATGTGTTTTATTATGTGGTTATAACAACATGATATCAGAACACAAGTTGTCAATATTTCTTCATCCAGAACTCATCTGGTGAGTTCCACTGCTACACTCAGTCCACTTATCTGTGACATGGACTTGTTATTGTGTAACAAGCTAATTATTCCATATTATATTATCAATAAAATATATATTAGATTACATAGTTGGGTGAAAAGATGTGTTTAGATTCATTTTGTTAAGTCAGACGAATTGAAGAATGTAAATAATGTAAATAACTTAATTTAAGCATCAGACATCTTGATACTTTTCACCATAGAAACATCAAACTGCTGCACTGTTTGTCATCAGGCCTCTTTGCCACTCGTCGTTATGAGCGCCATGGCATCGAACATACTGAGCCTGAAGCTCCGTGTTGTTTTGTTCTATACACCGCTGTAGGCAAAGGAGGTGTTGGACATTTATCACAAGCTTCAGGATTTTCCTCCACTGAATCAGGTTTTCACCGTCTGAAGGGACGTGTACACACATCTGCTCTTGTAGCTCAGCCAATAGGAACGCACCGTCTCTCTGAAATAACCTGTGACTGGCTAAAGTAGAGGTCTGCTCTCAGACCACTTGAATTACAATATGCTGCACGGTTAATATGACATTTTTGCCCAGTGACGCCAAAAGAAAACTGCCTACCCCACCTTTAATGGATGTTTGTTGGCAATAGATTTGTTTGATGACAGAAGCTGGATTACTTACGAGTACACAATCCTCACTCCTCCCTTCAGTCCGCCCTCGAATGTCCCCTTTCCTCTGCCACCAGCCAACACCTGAGCTTTCACCACCAGGTCCTTTGAACCTGACACACACCACACACACACAAGTCCATCAATAAAACACTGGGATATTAACTGTGATAGTGACGACACAAAAGGCAATATATAGTTCTGCATCTTGCGCCCTCCACAGTGTTGAAACAATGAGCCAATCAGGCGACAGATCGACAGAAAATAAACTGACAACAATTCAGATCATTCATTAATACTTTATTAATTTTATGATTAATAATTAAGATTAATACTTCAAGTCATTGTCAAGAAAACATGCCAATCATTCTCTGCTGTGAGCGTTTTCTGCTTTTCTGTTTTATTTTAATTTATTTAGTTCAAAATGAACAACAAAACAGTGTGCGTGTTGATTTCCACAGTTAGTTATTGGTGCAACTTCTTTCTATGCTGGAATTATGTAATAAGCCAACTGATAGCACTGAAGCAGGAGGAGGATATGTTTAGACTGAGTGAGTGTTAGTGTCCCCCCACACTGAACAGCCTTGGCTTCAGCTGTTTAACCCCCCCAACACACACACACACACACACACACACAAAGGTCATGAGACGTCAGGAAAGGCTCCGAGGGGTTTTCAGATCCTCCTCATGAACACAACCTTTAGTCAATAAGAAGAACCTTTTGTTCTTTTGTGCTAGCTCCTGAAATGTGTTTGTAAAAGCCGGTCATGTACCGAATCAGATTTGTTATCTTGGTTAATTATTCTTTGATCAGACAGTTAGTGATTTAAAGTTTCACAAACTGTTTATTTAAAGTTGTAATGAGGCGTTAGCTTCATGCTCCATCTACACATCTGAACTCTTTGTTTGATCACCTGCAGAGGGAAGTATGTTTGATAGTGATGTTAGTTGATTCTTGGCTCTCCCTCCAGGCTCAGGGTGGCTTACCGATCTGCTTGGCCACAGAGTAGGCCTCCTCCGAGGAGCTGGCCACCATGCCATCCGGCACAGAGATGCCGGCCTCTTTCAGCAGCCCGATGCTCATGTACTCATGTAGGGAGAGGCTCCTCTGCTGCTGCTGCTGCAGGTGGGGGGGCTGCAGCTGGGACACATGGCCTCCGAACAGACCTGAAGAACCACCGAGAACCTGGAGGAACAGGAGCAGCGAGCAGAGGAGGCATGAGGGGGGAGACCTGAGCTCAGATCAGTTACTTCATGGAAGGAAAATGTTCTTCTTCATTCTTACAAAAGCACCGAACTTCAGACCAATGAGTTTTCTCACATTTCTCACAATTTCTCTTTAATTGTGCACAAATATTTATGTGATCATCTTGAAGATTTCAGTTCTGGTTAATTTGGGGACATCAGTGGTTACCGTGGTAACAGTAAGTGCAGTGTAATACTACAGCAAGCAGTCGTTGAGGAACTACTTTGTCAGAAGAATACCTGTCGACAGTAAAGTAACAGCAGCGCTGGACCACATGCTGCATCTCTTCCTGTCTATCCCTCGGGTGAAGGCAGTCTGACCATAAATGGTATCAAAACATTTGCACAAAAAGGATTATAGCTTTAAAGACCTTTTCAAATTACAAAAGACAATATAAATCAGGAGTTACACTATTGAAAATCTGGACTATCATTATCAGAATTCAAATATCCTGCACAGGCAGAGAGACGCAGTGTGGAATCTGTGAAACAGCTAAAGAACGGAGAGCAACAGGTGGAAATTCTTCACGTTAAACACACGTCAAGAAAAAGTCATCTAGAGTCAAAACAAAAGCATCCGAGTTCCTTTCTTATAACAGAGAAGTGTTGGCAGTCAGCAGGGTAACACGGGCAACAGTGGAAACTTAGTGAGGATATGAAACCAAGACAAAGTGTTTCTCAACACAGCTCAACTCAAACTGAGTCAGCTGGACATCAGACAGATCAACGGAGGAACATATCACAATCTGGGAAAACTACCGTGGTTTAGTCTGTCTGCTGCATCACTGTTTACACCAAACTGCTGATCTGCTGCAGCACAGACACTGTGATCGAACCAGCAGGTATTCCAACATGGTGTCGGATTTAAAGACACTTTCAGCTCCCATTTTTAGCTCTAACACACAGCTGTTCGCACTCTTTTCACTGTAGCTGCTCAGACGTCTTGTCAGGACTAAATCAGATGGAGCTTTTCAAATCTAATCATTGATTCTGAGGAGCCGACTCTGGACCGATGAGGCTTCTACATCATGTGTACAGTGTTTATGATATAATACAGCTATTGACCCTTTTTTCGTTTGTTTCGTTTGTTAGCTTACAACTAGCTAGTTAGTGGTTATTAATATTATTTGCATCTGTCACAAACACTGACTAAACCTGCTGATTTTTAATTTGTTGGTCTGGAAGCTGATTTAATGTCTAAAATGAATGTTTCAGTCAGTTATGTTAGGAGTTAACTCAGCCAGTTTAACTTCACAAAATACCTCTTCCTTCACGTTTATAGCTGCCTAACTCCTCTGAATATAAAAGGTGGTTTCTGCTTCCAACATCTTTATTTTCCTTCACCAGTAAACAAGAATAACAACCACAATCTACAAGGGCAAGCTGTTGTGCATTTTGGCTTCTTGGCCTTAAAGATCCTGAGATGGGTGTTCATTCATTTATTCATCATGAAAAGATCTTGCACTGATTTACGGAAAACTAATCATATGATGGTCAGAAATATCAGTAATAATACCAGACTCACATATTTTAATGAGTGTCTTTGACACTGACAGAAGAAAGAAACCAGGTACCTTCAGTCAAATACTGTACTGAAGTACTTGTTTTTAATGGTAGTTTAAACTATTTTAAATAGGCCAATGTTGTACTTTTTACTCCACCACGTTTATCTGACAGATGTAGCTGCTTGCTACTTCACAGATTAACATTTTAAAGAACTATTATGATCATAAATAAATAAAATACAATGCGTTATTATACAGTATATGAAATATCTAGAATCAGCTCAACATAGAAATGCTGTTTACATGCAAATGCAACGTAATACTCATCCAGCAGTATAATATATAAGCCTGAATGGGGCTACTTTTGCTTTAATACTGTAGGTTTACTTAATGGAGTACTTCTACAGAGCGGTATTTATATTTGTACTTGAGGAAGGGATCTGAATACTTCTTTAACCACTGCAAGAAACCTGATAAAGAAAGAAAAACAGTGTCGCTGCATCCCTGCAAAGCAGCCGCACAGATTTATACAACCACGGAAATGTTTAGTTCATCACAAGCTCCACCTGAAGCCTTCACACACGTCAAACGTCCCTTGAGGTCGCACCTGAGACGCACCTGAGGGACGGCGACACGTTCGTGGTTTGAGGCTCGTAAAGACCTGTAAAATGCCGACTAGTCGACGCCATAAGAGCAGCAGTCCTCCCCGGCTTCCGTGCCCTGAACGCGCCGAGGCGGAGCGGGTCTGTCCGGGTAACCTTGCGGGGCAGATGCGGAGGCGCCGGTGGAGGTCACCGGGCCACCCGCTGTGTCCACGGCGCACAGTCGCCTCCAGAGACCCGGTTCAGAACAGCACGCCGGGGCCACGGGTCGGCGCTAACGTTAGCTCCGCGCTAAGTAGCATGCTAGCCAAAACAACGCGAACTCAACGAAGATGCGCTAATGTCAAACGTGACCCGTCGGGTTTTGGGACGCTGTGCCGTCACGGACACCTGCTCCGAAAGCCGGGGACCTTCGCTTCAGCGGGGCCACACACTCACCTTGGAGGCGGAGCGGAGAGCGCTTCTGGGCCCCGGACTCCTCAGGTTAGCCGCCAAACGGCCGCAGATCAGGGACG
Organism: Macquaria australasica; assembly: GCA_005408345.1. Classification (NCBI taxonomy): domain Eukaryota; kingdom Metazoa; phylum Chordata; class Actinopteri; order Centrarchiformes; family Percichthyidae; genus Macquaria; species Macquaria australasica. Next base: position 8,201 of record SEMN01001356.1, on the reverse strand, counting down.
CAGCCATGTCTCCCTCTACAGCGGAGCAATGGCCGCGCATGCGTAGTGAGCTGCAAACGCGGCTTCCCCAGTGCCGCCTTCACACGCTGTCGGAAATGATACCATCGTTTCAAAATGAACGCTCAAGGTAGCCCAATAAACATGGCTGGGAAATATTCAAGTCACTGAAATGTGAAGTTTAACCGGAGAGGAACACACATGTTACCAGACTGATGTTGTAAAAGTAACGCACAACCATTTTTGGCAAATGAATTCCTCAAAATATCTGCTACATGACAGATGAGCAAGTGTTCTCGTCTCGTATGTGCTTGTGACATAGATCATTTCTGTTGCTGCAAATTATCTATGTCACATGCTTTTAGAACTAAAACATAAACCAAAACCATAAAACACAAGTTACCATAAATTTGCTATTTCTTTTTAACCAAAATACACAACACCGATATGTGACAATCATCGATATTCTGAGTTTACAGAGAGTTAGTGAAGGCAGCAGTGTCATGGCCTTGACACAGTGTAAATATAGCCTCATTCTGGCCTTTAACCTAAATTAATGCAGTCATTCTTCTATAATACCTAGGGAATTATTACTGTTAAGTACCTAAACTGACCGAACTCATATTTGTGGAGGCAGAACAAGCTTTATTGTGATTCACGTTTTTGTCAGGGCTTTTTATCAACAGGTGCACTTTGTGTCTGAGGAGTGGGAGTGGTCCGGCAGGTTGCTTTAAAACTCCCTGTAACGTTTTGTAGGATCACCAGGCCAAAGCATTCTAGAAATATATGTTTGACCCATAGTGACTCAGCAGCTGTGGTTAAAAAAGAGATATAACCAAGCCTGGCCTGCTGTCTGGGTTGTGTCCAGTGTTGATAATGAGCCTAAAAAAGGCTTGATCTGGTTGAATAATCTCTAAAGGGAACAATAAACTGCTTTCCTCTAAACGTTATTGGCTTGCCGCTGTACATTTATAATGGATGTTATGTGATGACCTCAGACTGTATCTGCCTTTATCATTTGACTCCATCCAGGGCGTTCTAAAGCAAACAAGCAACACAACCCAATAACCACAGGCAAACCAACTTTCTGTTCAAAAAGTATTTATTTACAAGGCCGAGTATGTACAAGCTTATTTACACAGAGGTAAATTAACAGCATTTGCCCATATTGTTACAGAATGACTCACACACACACAGTTTCAAACATGGGTCACCAAAAAGCCAGAAGTCTTGGGTTTGGTTTGTCTCTAAGCTTGTTATTTGCATACAGTTTGTTTAAACACGGTACATAAGCCTCGCCGGTTTGTTAAAACCTCACTTCTCAAACTGGTGCAAATACAGGCTGTTATAAGAAATAGTTTTGGGAAACAAACGGTTTCTTGCCGAGTTAGATGAGAAGATTGTGTCATGTGACGGACTTTTTCTTGACCTGCAAACCTCAAAGTGACAACAAGACTCATAACCCCCCCATGAAATTACACAGTCATTATTACACTTCAGCTTTTGTACGGATTAAACAAACGAGATATAACGTGTTAATTAGTGAGTTTAGAGGCAGATGTCGTTGCCTTTGGACAGAGCTAAGCTAGCTGTTTCTCCCTGTTTAATACTAAGCTAAACTAACCGGCTGCTGGCTGAGGCCTTAGAGTGGTGTCAGTCTGAACATCTGATTCTCAGCAAGAAAGTGAATACGTGTATTTCCCAAAATGTTGAACTATTCCTTAAAAAAAATGGCTGGATCTCTGACCAAGGACTGGCCCACATGTTGGTGGAAAAGCCCTGAAAACCCGACGCACTCCTTCCTCCACGTCTTCAGCAGAAACTCTGAAAGCTTAGGCTCCGTTTACTCTGGAGGAAACAGCTGACTGTTTTGAGCCATAAAGCAGCAAAGACAGCCTCAAAATATGACCCAGAATATCTCTGTGGAAACCGACCGACTCATTTAATTATGATATTGCTAATAATTTCTTCAAACCTCTGGTCCTTCAGCCCAGAACAGTCTGTTTCTGCACAAAGTAATGAAACAACAACCCTCAGTCAGAAAATGACTCATGAGGCAGATGCCGTTATTAGCAGTCCAGACACGAGGGGTTAAAACAGAAACGTAACCTTCTTTACAAATGCAAGAATCAATATGGAAAACTAAATGCTGCTCTTACAAACTGACTCATTCTACAAAATGTAAATAAATGACGGCACCTTTTTAATAAAAGATAGTGGGGAACTAAAGACCTCGGCTGACATAATGATAACAGATGATGGTTTAATGATAGACTGGAGCCTCTATTAAATCTCTTTCCACTTTCCTCCTATAGAGGAGACGCACTGCACTCACAGTTTTACCTGAAGACAATCATGCAGACTGATTTGGAGTAAATGGAAAAACAACAGCGTGGTCCTTCCATGTGTGAGACTTGCACTCAGCTACATTTTAAATGACTAATGGTGAAGATATTTGATCAGATGATGCTCAGCGGTGACCTCTCAAACACACACAGTCTCTGTCTCTCAGTCGGAGTCACTGCTGCTGCTGGAGGAATCCGTCGACATGGCCTCCACATCGTCCTCGTTCTCCTTGTTGTGACCCGGAGGCTCCAGGCCGAAGTCGTTGCCATGGTGAGGAGGCAGCATCCCCACCGAGACGTCCGAGGACTGCCAGGGGTAGTGAGGTGTCAAGACGTCTGAAAAAACAGATTCAGACACAGACTAGTCAAGTCTCTATGTGTCGGCCCTGTGATTGACTGGCGACCAGTCCAGGTGGACCCGGCCTCTCGCCCAACGTCAGCTGGGATTGGCTTCAGCCCCCCGCGACCCTCTAAGAGGATAAGCGGTATAGAAAATGGATGGATGGACTAGTCAAGTGTCCATGGTACCACAGTCATAATGCCCTCTGAGGTGTCCTGATGAAGGAAAATCAAATCCTCCATCAAAAATAACAAGAGAACCAGCGCGGTAACAAAATGGCCGTTCAGTCGGAATATCACGCTGGAATTGGATTAATAACCATATAAAATAGTGGTTCCTGTGTTATTAACTGAGGAAACAAAAAGACTTCCATTAGAGAAGACGTGCAGAGTGAGTGGAGTAACCAAACAGGTACGCTGTAACCATAAATACCTGTAAAGCTTTGGACAGACTCACCTGGCAACCTCCCAGCAGCCAGAGCGTCACCTGGCAGATGTCCGTTCACGCCATTGGTCGGCAGGTTGGCCATGTGACCCAGCATGCCACTGCGCATTTCCAGGTCAGTAGGGTAGGGTCTGCGTGGATCACCTGAGAACAGCACGTGTGTTAACAGTGGAACAGTACAACAGGAGAACCGGCAGCAGCGGCACCGACTCTGGTTCCTACCTGGTACCCAGTTGAGAGGAGCGCACACAGCGTTACTGGCACTGATTCTGTGAGCATACTTGATGATTTCCTCTGAAGAGATGCTTCCTGCAGACAACACGTAGACGACGTGAGCCATCAGACACAACAGCAACCTCTGCGTTGATCAGAAAGTGTCAGACAGGTGTGTTAGCTCACCTTTCCTGGCTTTGTCAATGGACTTGAGTTTCTCTTTGGCCTGGTAAACAGCAGTGGCCTTAAAAAAAGAAGAAGAACAAGGAGCCGATTTAGATCAACAGAAGAACCTACACTGATCTGTGTGAAACATACTGAGGCGTCAACGCAGGGCATCTGAAGCAGAACCACGTCTCTGCTCAGTGACGTTCAACAGAACCAAGTTAGATCAATGATGCTTTTGTAAAATGTAAAGTAAGCGACATGGACGGATTGTGAGAGAACGAGCCACTGGACAAGTAACAGCACTGTGAATGCATTTAACTGCTTGGCCATTATATCAACGTCACTCACTCCTGCTTCAGATTTAATATTGTATGAAACAGTAATACTCGTGCCCACAACAACACACCATTATTACCATCAAGGGAGTGAAGAAAAAGTAGTGCAATACTGGAAGTTGTCAGCACTGGACCAATCTGGATGGGAAAGAAAAACACCACCCACCAGAATGTGTTCAGCCTCCTTCAGCTGTTTCTGGAGCTGCTGGATATCGCTGTCTCTCTTCTCCACCTCCTTCTCCAGCAGCTGCATCTCCTGGTGCACCTTCCCCTGCTGCTGAGCCACCTCCATCAGCTCCTGGAACTCCCTGTCCCTCTGCACCAGCAGCTCCAGGATCTGAGGGCCGCACACAGACAAGTGTGAGTAACACACACACACACAAAGGGAACGGTGTGTGTGTGTGTTATATGAATAACACACAAACACACACACACACACAAAGGGAACGGTGTGTGTGTGTGTTATATGAATAACACACAAACACACACACACACACAAAGGGAACGGTGTGTGTGGCGTCGTCCTGCTGAACCTTCCTCTCATTTTGAAAAACACCCTGGATTTCTAATCATGTATTATATTACTTTAACTTTTATTTGTGTAGAAAAAGTCTGGCGTCTCTCTGTGACTGAATGATCAGATCAGATCAGATCATGCTTTATTGATCCCCAGGAGAGACACGCAGGTGTCACAGCAGCACGAGGACAAAGAATGAGTCCAGATAAACAGAAAAAGTTAAAAATAAACAATTACAACCATATAAAATACAAATAGAGAAATAAAAATAGAAACTGTAAAAGCCATTAGAGACTAAATTACAAGGCAGTACAGGTAATACTGCAGTGCTGTGGGATGTGCTGGCACCTGGTCAGGTACAGGTGTGTCTGTTACCTGAGCGTCCTCTCCCGGCTGCGGCAGCTTCTGACTCCTGGACAGAGCCAACATCTCTATCAGCTCCCTGAAACACACACACACACACACACACACACACACACAGACAGACACAGACACAGAGACACACACACAGACACACACACAGAGACACACACACAGACACAGAGACACACACACACACACAGACACAGACACACACACACACACACACACACACACACACAGACACAGAGACACACACACAGACACACACACAGACACAGAGACACACACACAGACACACACACACACACAGAGACACACACAGACACACACAGACACAGAGACACACACACAGACACACACACACACACAGAGACACACACAGACACACACAGACACACACACTCTGTTTTCATGCGATCTGCTGACAGTAAGAGAAATGAAATGGCCTGAACCTTTAGGTTAAATTGAATTGTGGCTCGCTAAGATCAGTAAGTTATGTTGAGGCGTGTTTGGACGAGTACAAACATTTGGACAGATGTTGAAAAACACGCACGCGTCACAGCGGTACCTTGTGAAACAGATGTTTGGACTTTATAACCTGTTACCAACTGTTAAGGCTCGGCCTCATTTTTAGCACAAACTAACTTAACTCTTATAGTTTGAAATGACAGGTGGAAAGGTGTTTGGAAGGATAGGTGTGTGTGTGTGTGTGTTACTCTTCAGTCAGTGAGTCAGGGTTAATGACACAGCTCTTCAAACACACTCGTATGAAGAGGAGACCACTGATCTTCGTGGTAAATGACAAATGCTAAGCTAAATGCTAAGTTCCTCTTCTTCTAATGCCAAAATCTCTCGTGTCTGTTTGTCACCAGTGATGTGCATGGACGCCAAGATCAACTTTGACTCCAACGCAGAGTACCGGCAGAAGAAGGTGTTCGACATGCAGGACTGGACCCAGGAGGACCCCCGGGACCGGCAGGCCGCCAAGGCCGACCTCAACTACATTGGTCTGGATGGAACCATTGGCTGTCTGGGTCAGTGCACGCCAAAAGGCCGTCTTTCAGGAGTTTTAAGATTTTGATTTTGAGTTGATTATGGTAACATATTTAAACTCCAAGTCCATTCAGATTAAGGCAGGTCTGGACCGCTCGTGGATTTAGTTCGTACCTCAGAGAAGAAAAAGAATCCGTGCACAAGTGATTCTTGCGTGAGGCCCAATGTTGTTGTTTTCCATTTAATGGTGAGGCCTTTTGTCAATGAATGGTAAAATCAAAATTAGAAAACACAAATGTTAACATGATAATAACCAGGGATGTGTTGAACCAATCTGGGCACATTTTAATGGATCAGCATCGGCTAAAAGAAAACCTGATCCCGTGTTCTGTCCACCTCAGCCTGCTGGTGTTGCAGCGCTGCACATTTCACCCTGAATGTGACTATCCACTCATTCATGTCTCTGCTCTCACCAGCTAAATAACAAACTTTAATTGGTTCACTTTGGTTCATGCTACACCAAGCTGTCAGCTTAACACGTTAAGGCTAATGCTAGCTAACAGTAACCGGGCTGGTTCCCGGGCTCTGAGCTTCACACATCAAACGCCAGCAGCGTGTGACACCGGGAAACAAGTGCGTGACGGTTAACTTTACCGGGATAAAACCTCCACGTCGTCCAACACCGACAGCAGCCGCTGCTTCGTTGACTTCTCCGCCGCCGCCGCCGCCGCCGCCATGGTTGGCTCACGTCGCCTGGGCGCAAGACAGGAAGTGACGTCTGCCAAATCTTCTTCTTCGAGATATTACGGCAGCTGTCATCCTGTGTGCCGCATTACTGCCACCTTCTGGTGTTGGTTCACCCCTACCAGTACATGTACTCTAGGTCTGTACACGAGTACATGTACTTTAGTTCTGTACACGAGTACATGTACTCTTGTTCTGTACACGAGTACATGTACTCTAGTTCTGTACACGAGTACATGTACTCTAGTTCTGTACACGAGTACTCTAGGTCTGTACACGAGTACATGTACTTTAGTTCTGTACACGAGTACATGTATACACGAGTACTCTAGGTCTGTACACGAGTACATGTACTCTAGTTCTGTACACGAGTACATGTACTCTAGTTCTGTACACGAGTACTCTAGTTCTGTACACGAGTACATGTACTCTAGTTCTGTACACGAGTACATGTACTCTAGTTCTGTACACGAGTACATGTACTCTAGGTCTGTACACGAGTACATGTACTCTTGTTCTGTACACGAGTACATGTACTCTTGTTCTGTACACGAGTACATGTACTCTAGTTCTGTACACGAGTACATGTACTCTAGTTCTGTACACAAGTACATGTACTCTAGTTCTGTACACGAGTACATGTACTTTAGTTCTGTACACGAGTACATGTACTTTAGTTCTGTACACGAGTACATGTACTCTAGTTCTGTACACGAGTACATGTACTCTAGTTCTGTACACGAGTACTCTAGGTCTGTACACGAGTACATGTACTCTTTGTTCTGCAAGCATTTGTGCTACATGTACTCTAGTTCTGTACACGAGTACATGCTGTACTCTAGGGGGTCTGCATTACCTATACATGTACTTGGGTTCTGGTACACTATACATGTACTTAGGTCTGTACACGGAAGTACCTAGGTCTGCACACTCCAGTACATACCTTGTTCTGTACACCCAGCTACACGTACTCTGTTCTGTACCACTCCATACATGTACCTAGTTCTAAGTACAATCTGTATTACGTACCTAGTTCCGTACACCTTATGTTACGTACTCTAGTCTCCGGTACACCCAGCACCTAGGTTCAGACATCTATACATGCACTCTTTGTTCTTGCACACTAAGGCTACGTACTCTTAGTTCCGTACACCCATACGTACCTAGTTCCGGTACACACCATACCTAGGTTCGGGTACACACCTATACGTACTCTAGGTCTGTACAACGAAAGGCTACGTACCTTTAGTTTCAAAGCCACTCCCAGCACATGTACTTTTTGTTCCGTACACTCCAGTACATGTACTCTAGTTCTGTACACGGTACATGTGAAATTTCCAGTTCTGGTACACTATACCTAGGTCTGCATCACACTTGGTATACATGTACTCTGTACACCTAGTACATGTAATTTGTCTTTGTATTACCCAGTACATGTACTTAAGTTCTGTACACGAGTACATGTACTCTAGTTCTGTACACGAGTACATGTACTCTAGTTCTGTACACGAGTACATGTACTCTAGGTCTGTACACGATTACATGTACTCTAGTTCTGTACACGAGTACATGTACTGTAGTTCTGTACACGAGTACATGTACTCTAGTTCTGTACACGAGTACATGTACTCTAGTTCTGTACACGAGTACATGTACTCTAGTTCTGTACACGAGTACTCTAGGTCTGTACACGAGTACATGTACTCTAGGTCTGTACACGAGTACATGTACTTTAGTTCTGT
>SEMN01001355.1:0-65969 GCA_005408345.1 Macquaria australasica | reverse complement strand
ATACAGCAGCACAATACAGTTCCACATAGGGATGTAAGCAATAGCTGTGGTAATGGTATTGATGTTAACACCAACAGAAATAATACTAAGAGCAATATTATAATAGCAATACTAATAATAAGAGCAACAACAGTAATAGCAGCAGCGGGTGCAGAGCAGGAGCACGGGGGCAGCAGGCGGCAGCAACCACAGACCCAGACTCTACAGCTCCGGAGGCAGAAATACCTGCAGAAAGCAACAGAAGGGGAGAGAGAGAGAGAGAGAGAGAGAGGAGAGAAAGCACACAACTACGGGAAGAAGTTGAATTAAGTAACAAGCATTGATGGGATATGAGGGCGTACAGATGGAGAGGAAGAGGAGGAGAAAGGAGCTCAGTGCATCATAGGAAGTCCCCCGGCAGTCTAGGCCTATAGCAGCATAACTAAGGGGGGGCTCAGGGGTCACCTGAGTCAGCCCGACTATAAGCTTTATCAAAGAGGAAAGTCTTAAGCCTACTCTTAAATGTGAGGAGGTTGTCCGCCTCCCGTACACAAACTGGGATCTGGTTCCACAGGAGAGGAGCTTGATAGCTGAAGGCTCTGGCTCCCATTCTACTTTTAGAGACTCTAGGAACCACAAGGAACCCTGCATTCTGGGAGCACAGTGCTCTAGTGGGGTAATAGGGTACTATGAGCTCTTTAAGATATGATGGTGCCTGACCATTTAGGGCTTTGAAGGTGAGGAGAAGGATTTTAAATTCTATTCTGGATTTTACAGGGAGCCAGTGTAGAGAAGCTAATATTGGAGAAATATGTTCTCTTTTTCTGGTTCTTGTCAGTAAACGTGCCGCAGCATTCTGAATCAGCTGGAGAGTCTTAAGGGATTTATTGGGGCAGCCTGTTAATAGAGAGTTGCAATAATCCAGCCTAGATGTAACAAATGCATGGACTAGTTTTTCTGCATCTTTTTGAGATAGGATGTGCCTGATTTTTGCAATGTTACGTAAGTGAAAAAAGGCAGTTCTTGAAGTTTGTTTTATGTGGGAGTTAAAGGACATATCCTGATCAAAGATAACTCCAAGATTCCTTACGGTTTCGCTGGAGGCCAGGGCAATGCCATCTAGAGAAACTATATCTTTAGATAATGTGTTTAGAAGGTGTTCGGGGCCAAGTACAATAACTTCGGTTTTGTCTGAGTTTAACATCAGAAAATTGCAGGTCATCCAGGTTTTTATGTCCTTAAGGCATGCTTGAAGTTTAGCTAATTGATTGGTTTCATCTGGCTTGATCGATAAATATAATTGGGTATCATCTGCATAACAATGGAAATTTATGGAGTGCTTCCTAATAATATTGCCTAAAGGAAGCATATACAAGGTAAATAGAATTGGTCCAAGCACAGAACCTTGTGGAACTCCGTGACTAACTTTGGCGTGCATAGAGGATTCATCATTAACGTGTACAAACTGATATCGATCTGATAAATAGGATTTAAACCAGCTTAGTGCAGTACCTTTAATGCCAATTAAATGTTCTAGTCTCTGTAATAGAATGTGATGGTCAATGGTATCGAATGCAGCACTAAGATCTAGTAAGACAAGTACAGAGACAAGTCCTTTGTCTGATGCAATTAGAAGGTCATTTGTAACTTTCACCAGTGCTGTCTCTGTGCTATGATGCACTCTAAATCCTGACTGAAAATCCTCAAACAGCTTGTTGTTGTGTAGAAAGTCACACAACTGATTGGCGACTGCTTTCTCAAGGATCTTAGAGAGAAAAGGAGGGTTAGATATAGGTCTATAATTTGACAAAATCCCTGGATCAAGAGTGGGCTTTTTAAGAAGAGGCTTAATTACAGCTACTTTAAAGGACTGTGGCACATAGCCTTTTAATAAGGACAGATTGATCATATCTAGTAAATAAGTGCTAACTAAGGGTAAAATTTCTTTAAGCAGCCTAGTTGGGACGGGGTCTAAGAGACACGTTGATGGCTTAGATGAGGAAATCATGGAAGTTAGTTGATTACGGTTGATGGGAGAAAAGCAGTCTAAATGTACAGGTTTTACAGTTGTTTCTAAGGTTCCTGTGTTTGAAGATAAGTCAGTACCAACTGAGGGCAGGAGGTGCTGAATTTTGTCTCTAATAGTTAGAATTTTATCATTAAAGAAGCTCATAAAGTCATTACTACTGAGGTCTATAGGAATACATGGCTCAACAGAGCTGTGACTCTCTGTCAGCCTGGCTACAGTGCTGAACAGAAACCTGGGGTTGTTCTTATTTTCCTCTATTAATGATGAGTAGTAAGCTGCTCTGGCATTACGGAGGGCCTTCCTATAAATTTTAAGACTAACTTGCCAGGCTAAACGTGATTCTTCCAGATTGGTGGAACGCCATTTCCTTTCAAGTTTTCGCGATGTTTGTTTTAATTTGCGGGTTTGCGGGTTATACCATGGAGCTAACCTCCTCTGTTTTATTATCTTCTTTTTTAGAGGGGCGATAGAGTCGAGTGTTATTCGTAGTGAGCCTGCAGCACTATCAACAAGATGATCAATTTGGGAGGGACTAAAGTTAGCATAGGAGTCATCTGTTACATTGAGACATGGAACTGAATTAATGCCGATGGAATCACTTCCTTAAATTTAGCTACAGCACTATCAGATAGACATCTAGTGTAGGAATGTTTGCCTAATGGCGTGTAGTCCAGTAATAGGAATTCAAAAGTTAATAAAAAATGGTCTGATAAAAAAGAATTCTGTGGAAAGACTATTAGATGTTCAATTTTAATGCCATAAACAAGAACAAGGTCGAGGGTGTGGTTAAAACAGTGAGTGGGTTTATGTACACTCTGACAGAAGCCAATCGAATCTAATAATGAGATAAACGCAGCACTAAGGCTATCATTTTCTACATCCACATGAATATTAAAATCACCTACAATAATTATTTGATCTGTTTTAAGGACAAAACCTGATAAGAACTCTGAGAATTCGGATAAAAATTCAGAATACGGTTGGTACACTATAACAAATAGAATTGGCTGTAGTGTTTTCCAGGTTGGGTGTGAAAGGCTAACAACAAGGCTTTCGAACGAGTTATAATTTAATTTAGGTTTAGGTTTGATTAATAGGCTTGAGTCGAAGATGGCTGCAACTCCACCTCCTCGGCCTGTGCCTCGAGGAATGTGAGTATTAATGTGACTGGGGGGAGTGGATTCATTTAGGCTAACATATTCACCTTGACACAGCCAGGTTTCAGTGAGACAAAATAAATCAATATTATGATCTGATATTAGATCGTTTACTAGAACAGCTTTAGATGAGAGAGATCTGATGTTTAAGAGTCCACATTTAATTCTCCTATTTTGTTGTACTGTTGCAGTGGTGGTTTTACGTTTTATTAGGTTTTTATGTGTACCTCCTCTTCTGTTTAGTTTTGATTTAAATAATTTAAGTGGTCGGGGGGCAGACAACCTCTCTGTGGAGTTAAGGGTGGGTAACTGCTCTAATGGAAGCGCAGAGAAGCGTGTAGGACTGCAGCTCTGCCTCCTGAGAGGCCCCTTTACCGTTAAAGGAGAAGGCAAACCAGTACTGACTATCTTTATGTACCGGGATGGAGAAAAAAACGTTTGCCAAATCAACTACTGAAAAATGCGTGGCGTTTGCTGGAATTTGTGACAAAATGGTATGAGGATTTGAAACCATGGGTGCGCGCAGATGTACTGCAGCATTTACTGCTTGCAGATCTTGAACATAACGCCATTCAGTTGGTTCATCTGTGTCACGAATTTTCTTCACAGGAAAAATAGGTGTGCGAACAGGAGAGTCATCGCAAGGAACAATGACTCCAGCCTGTAACAACGAATCAAAAACCGGTTTAATGCCTTTTAGTGCTTCCTGTTTTAGGGGATACTGTTTCTGGCTCAGCCGAAAATCAGACCTAGGGTGAACTACCAGAGGCGTGGCACCTTTCATCAGGCCTACGTCATATTTATGACGCGCCCACAATTCAGATGGCACCTCTGACAGTTCAGCCATGTCAACACGTGTTTCCTTTAACATGGTGTGCGAAAAATGCCCCACCGGAACGAGCTCAACACTTCTCTTGGCCAACTCGGTGAATGTCAATGCTGTTTTGTATACATCACCAGTCCCGCTATACAGCATCCGGGGATCCCCCTTTCCGGGCCTGTTCTTTGTTCTCTTCTCAGGAGGATGAAGTGGCTGCTCCTTCCGTCCAGGCCCATCTTCGTTGCTGCTGCAAGATTTGGAAGGATGCCCGCTCCGCTCTGCTCCAATTAGCTGACCGCAACCAACGCTTAGCAGACTGTCACTGGATCCCTGCACCCAACTATCAGCCAGGTCAGAGACTTTGGCTTTGTTCTAAAAACATTCCTTTAAAAACTGACTCTAGAAAGCTCTCTCCCTACTTCATTGGCCCTTACGAAATGGACAGCATCATTAATTGCTGTGTTGTCAGACTCAAGTTACCCCGGTCAATGAGAATTCATCCCACCTTCCATGTGTTCCAGTTAAAGCCTGTCTCTGTCGGTCCATTATGCCCTCCAGCTGAGCCCCCTCCACCCACCCGGATCATCACAACATCACAAAAGAACAATATCAACTCAGGCTTTTAGAATAGTAGTATATAAACATAACTTCTACGACACCAGGTTGTTTACACCTTTCATTCCAACAGAACTCTCTGTTGTTCAACGCTGCCTCTGCAGCTGCTCAGCTTGAGTAGGGTGTTCCCCAAGGTTATATTCTTATTCAATTGTTGTTCTCAGTCTATAGCTTTCACTAGGTCAGGTTATACACAAATACAATGTTTCATTCTATTTTTATGCCAATGAAATAGCTGTATGCTCTACTTATTTCGCCCAACTTTAATAATGCAGCTTGCCTCATGGACTGCCTTGCAAATATTCAGGGTGGGATGTCTCAGAACTTTCTTGAAGTATAAATTTATTTTATTTGGCTGAATTAATGAAGGTATCCACGCTGTGCCAGCTGTGTGTAATATTGCACACAGTTTTGGAGAAGTGTAAGAGTTTGTCTGTGACACTGAGTTTTTCTGAACAGGAAGCACAAGTGAAAATGATTTACTGAAAACGTATTCTGCCTGTTTTTAATTATTTATCTTTATCTTTATTTTTTAACATTTATTTAGTTCCTTGTTGTGCACCCCAACATTCTTTGCCTGTATGTTCCAGCAGCAAGTGTGTGGCCTTGATCTCTTCTAGACTCGACTACTGTAAGTCACTATAATCCTGTCATAGTCACAGCTGCCTTCATTAATTGTTGCTGTGACAAAATACATGTGCCAAGCTAATAACTGGATAAAAGACCATCTCAAAATTACCATCTCAAACCAGATTTAAGATAAGATAAGATAAGCCTTTAATTGTCCCACAGCGGGGAAATTTTCAGCGTTACAGCAGCCAGCAAAAGTGTCATATATAGAAATACAATAATAAAATATAATAAAATACAATAAAAACAAATAGAAAAATAGTCCTGTACACAGTATAGACAGGAATAATAATAGAGTGACTGAGTGCATTTGTAAGTATGAACAATAGATAAGATAAAAATATTGCACATATATAACATACATGTACATGAAAATATTACACAGCAACAGATGAAGTAAATAACATCATGAATAAAAAAAAATGAATTAAGATAATGCACAGCAGCAGATGAAGTAAAGTAGTGAACAGTCTGCTTATTGACAGTCAAGTGTAGATTACCGGGAGCTGTACTGATTGTAGAGTCTGACAGCAGCAGGCAGGAAGGACCTACGGTACCTCTCCTTCAGACACCGAGGGTGGAGCAGCCGATCGCTGAAGGAGCTGCCCAGTGCTGATAGAGTGACATGTAGGGGGTGGGAAGTGTTCTCCAGTAGTGATGATAGCTTGGCCACCATTCTCCTGCCACCCACCACCTCCACTGGGTCCAGAGGGCATCCAAGGACAGAGCTGGCCTTCTTTACCAGTCTGTCCAGTCTCTTCCTATCCCTGGAAGAGATGCCACTGGCCCAACATGCCACCCCATACAAGACGGCTGATGCCACCACAGAGTCATAGAAAGTCTTCAGGAGCGCCCCCTGCACTCCAAAAGACCTTAGTCTCCTGAGCAAAAAGAGACGGCTCTGGCCCTTCTTGAACAGAGCGTCGGTATTGTCTGACCAGTCCAGTTTGTTGTTCAAGTGAACACCCAGATACTTGTACGATCTCACAATCTCAATGTCCGTTCCCTGGATGTTCACTGGTGTAGGTGGAGGGAGTCTGTGCCTGCCGAAGTCCACCACCAGCTCTTCGGTTTTACTCGCGTTGATCTGGAGGCGGTTCTGCTGACACCAACCCACAAAGCCCTGGGTCAGTTCTCTGTACTCCCTATCATCCCCGTCGGTGATGAGGCCGACGATGGCAGAGTCGTCAGAGAACTTCTGTAGGTGACAGTTTGAAGTGTTATGGGTGAAGTCCGCTGTGTAGAAGGTGAACAGGAAAGGCGCCAGAACGGTTCCCTGTGGAGCCCCTGTGCTGCAGAGAAGTGTGTCAGACACACAGTCCTGTAACCTCACATACTGTGGTCGGTTTGTGAGGTAGTCCAGGATCCATGCTGCCAGGTGATAGTCCACCCCAGCGTGCTCCAACTTGTCCCCCAGAATCCTGGGCTGGATGGTGTTAAAAGCACTGGAGAAATCAAAACACATGATCCTCACAGTGTTTCCAGCCTTTTCTAGTTGAGAGAGGGATGTGTGAAGTAGGTAAATGACAGTGTCATCCACCCCAATGCGGGGTTGGTAGGAAAACTGCAGAGGGTCCATACATGGGCTCACCAGCGGAAGCAGGTGGACAAGGACCAGTCTCTCCAGGGTCTTCATCAGGTGAGAGGTCAATGCCACTGGCCTGTAGCCATTTAGGTCCTTGGGGTGAGGGGTCTTTAGATGCCTGATCGAATCTGTTAAAGAATACGTTCAGGTCATTTGCCCACTTCTGATCCCCCACAGGCCGGGGCTTGGAGTCCATATGGCCCGAGATGGTTTTAAGGCCCCTCCAAACTCCTCTGGTGTTATTTTGCTGCAGCTGACTCTCCAACTTCATCCTGTAGCTGTTTTTCCCCTCCCTGATCCTCCTCCTCAGTTCTCGCTGGACACTCTTTAACTCCTCCTTGTTACCCGATACAGAAACTCCTTTTTTTTCCCTTGAGGAGAGCCTTAATATCAGGAGTGATCCAGGGTTTATTGTTGGCGAAACAACGCACAGTTCTGGTGGGGATGGTGTTTTCCACACAGAAGTTTATGTAATCTGTCAGACAGCCTGTGAGGTTGTCAATATCCTCCCCATGAGCGTCAGTAAAAATGTCCCATACAGTAGTGTCAAAACAGTCCTTTAAAGCCTCCTCTGCTCTGTTAGACCACTTCTTCACTGCGCGTGGGACAGCAGGCAGCCTGCGCACGAGAGGTCTGTAGACAGGCCCGAGATGCACAAGGTTGTGATCAGATCTGCCCAGGGGGGGAGACTCAATGAGATGTATGCATCCTTGGTGTTGGCATAACACAAGTCCAGTATTCTGTTGTCTCTGGTATGGCACGTAACATACTGGGTAAATGTGGGTAGAGAGGAGGACAGAGGGGCATGATTAAAATCACCAGAGATGACGAGGAGGGCATTTGGGTGCTGTGTCTGCAGCCTGCTTACTGCTGAGAGCAGGACATCACAGGCTGCATCAGCGTTAGCAGAGGGGGGAATGTAAGCTACCATCACGTTGGCATGCGAGAATTCCCTCGGTAGATAGTATGGCCTCATGCTAACAGCTAGCAGTTCAATGTTCTTGTCGCAGGTTTGCTCTTTAACAGTGATGTGCCCAGGGTTACACCATCTGTCATTAACAAGCACTGCCAGCCCTCCTCCCTTCCTCTTACCGCTCTCCTTCGTCCTGTCCGCCCGAAATAGATGGAAGCCATTCATCGAAACGTTCGTATCCGGAGTTAGCGCAGTTAGCCAAGTCTCTGTGAATAGCATGATGCTACACTCCCGGTATTCCCTCTGATGCCGGGTCAGCGCCGCCAGCTCGTCCATCTTGTTGGTGATATATCTTACATTCCCCATGATGATCGATGGGAGGACGGGTGTATAACGTCTTCTCCTGGCGCGGCGCTGAGCCCCCGCTCGGCATCCCCGTCTCCTCCTCCTAAGCTCGCGGGGCACATCAGGTCTCTCCCCGGGTGGTGGCACCGCTGTATGACGGAGAGTTAACAGCTGATCCCTGGTGTAAACAATGGAATCACCATGGCTGCCGGCGGTAACTACAGACGCGGTCTCTAAGGGAATCAGCAGTCTTGTTACCATAATGGATAATAAACATGTCCAAAAACGTTAAAGACGCAAAAAGCAGCAATATAATAAGTACTAAAAAAAAGATATAATATAATACTAAAAAACAGAGTAAAGAGAGAACTAGTAAACTTCACGATTAAACTGAAAAAAGTCAAACCGCGAACGGGAGCTGCTGTAACAGGCTGCCACTCACAGCGGCGCCGGAACTTCCCTGCATTGGCCCCCAGTCAGTTTTAAAAATGATTTAAAGTTTTCACTTTACAGTAGAGCTAAATGCTCAAAGTCTTGCCTTTTTTACATTGTTAAGCTCCTTACCCCATATTTACCACAGCCTGACCTACGATCCTAAAATATATATTTACCAGCTGTGCCAAGATCCAGATGGGTGTTCATCTACCAGCCACTGACAGATAAATGTTCAAATTCACCAGCCACTCAATAGTAAACCATTATTTCATGTCTGAAATCTACCAGACACTTTCATATTTTACCAGCATTTGGCATCATCCCAGTCACAATGTAACCTCCCTGGTTTGTTCCAGCTGAGAACCTTTGCAGCGTGTTATTCTCTACTCACTTTTACCAATGATTAAAAAAATAAAAATGTTACTTATACTGTTCTCCAGAAATGAGCCGATCTATTATGGCTTAAGCTAACGTTAGCCAACAACACTGGTTATCTAGCTATCAAGTTATCAAATTGGTAACATTACTGTATCTAACCAAGCCCCCAGGAACTGCACTGGGCTTTGAAGCCTATTTAACATAGTGGCCAAACCGTATAATTACAGCTTCCAGGTCTGTGATGCACACTGGCCCAAAAAGACTTTTTCCCATAGACTTACATTGTGAAAGAGACATCTGTAAATCAACTAGCCAGTACAAACACATAAATAGCCCTTATTTAAATCAGTATGCCCTAACTTTTTGGATTCATGTGCCACTGAGCAACTGTCATAGGAATGAATGGGACCCCGCCTCCGACACTGTATCCAGTTCTCTTTATACATCCATGTATATAACAGGTCCAACATCATCTTTAAGTTTGCTGATGACACGACCATACTAGGCCTCATCACGGACAACGATGAGACAGCCTACAGAGAGGAGGTCAAATCACTAACCAGGTGGTGCCAGGACAACAAACTCTCTTAACATCAGCAAAACTAAAGAGATGATTGTGGACTACAGGAGACAGCAGGGGGGTGGACACCTCCCCATCCACCATTGGTGATGCTGAGGTTGGTTCCTTGGTGTGCACATCACCGAGGACCTCTCCTGGACATTAAACTCAGACACCGTGGTCAAGAAAGCTCGCCAGCGGCTGTACCTGTACGTGACCTATTTTGGATTGAAAACGGCCAATTTTGCCAAAAGGTGACGTGTTTGCATGCATGTACAATAAACTTGAAAAGCACTTTCTTAACATAAAAAGTTATTTCAAAAAGAAAAAGAACAAGAATAAAAGCAAGCATAAAACACAGGGACAACAAAATACTGTAGAAAGATGATAAAAACATAAAATAGCAAAAGAGGACAGATAAAAGTAGATTAAACATATTGAGCATTCACAAAGTGTGGAGGGTTCCAAAGTGTGGGGGTTTTAACTGCAGAGGCTTGCTCACCTTTTGTTATTCTCCACTGATCTGAAAGGACTCCAGGGCCGTCCAGTAAGCACTCAGCAGAACAGTGAGATATTTTGACACATAGCCATTTGATGGCTTGTAATTCAGCAGTAAAATGTTCTAGTCATTGTGAAACTTGGCAGGGAGCCAGTGTAAGATGGCTGGGATAATATGCAAATCTTTCTGAAATGAATTATACTTTGAGAAGGTATTCTTCCCTGTGAATACTATTTCTTGATCGTCATCTTTACTTCAGGGTGTGTTCCTACTGTCAAACACTGTCAGTCTTATACTTTAAATTCATTGCAACCATTGCAACCTGTTTTTCAAGACAGACAACTCTGTAAGTCACACACTGCTTAATGGTGAAGTCACATGAAGGAACAAGTTTGAACAGGATGTTTAGTCTAAAGGTGCTTTCAGACAGCCAACAGTTGCTGCTGCTGCCTCCGTCATTTTAAATGGGCAAACCCTAACTTGCTATACTGGGTGTGTCATGTCATACTGCTAACCATTTACTCTATTTTAAGCTATAACATGCCCTTTTTAGCTACATGATGAGATTATAGTAGGAGCCTGTGTTGTGTGGTACAAGCATGTAATTGGGTGGCAGGGTTGCACCCTGCTGCCGCTAATTCAAAATACAGAACATTGACATTGCTGGGTGATGGCCATGGTGACAACCGCTCACCGTCTGAAAGAACTTTAAAAGTCTACAGCCATGCTAACAGCTCTGTTAGGCTGACAATGCTAAAATGTTGATGTTTAGCAGGTCTTAACATTTACCATGATCACCATCTTAGTTTAGCATGTTAGCATGCTAACATTTGCTAATTGGAACTAAATACAAATTAATTCAATTCAATTCAGTTTTATTTATATAGCGCCATATCATAACAAAGTTATCTCAGGGCACTTTTTCGAATAGAGCAAGTCTAGACCGACTCTTTATATTTACAGAGACCCAACAGTTCCCACCATGAGCAAGCACTATGCGACAGTGGCAAGGAAAAACTCCCTTTTAACAGGTAGAAACCTCGAGCAGAACCAGGCTCAAGGTGGGCGGTCATCTGCCTCAACCGGTTGGGTTGAAGGGGGAAGGGGGGAGCGGGAGAGAGAGAGCAGGAGGAAAGAGAACATACAGCAGCTCAATACAGCATAGATATGGTAATGGCATTGATGTTAACACCAACGGAAACAACACTAAGAGCAACATTATAATAGCAATACTAATAACAACAGCAACAACAGCAATAGCATGAGACCCAGACTTCCACAGCTCCAGAGGCAGAAACACCTGCAGAAAGCAACAGAAGAAGAGAGAGAGAGAGAGAGGAGAAAAAGCACACAACTACGGGAAGAAGTTGAATTAATAACAACATTGATGGGATATGAGGGCGTACAGATGGAGAGGAAGAGGAGGAGAAAGGAGCTCAGTGCATCATAGGAAGTCCCCCGGCAGTCTAGGCCTATAGCAGCATAACTAAGGGGGGCTCAGGGGTCACCTGAGTCAGCCCTACTATAAGCTTTATCAAAGAGGAAAGTCTTAAGCCTACTCTTAAATGTGAGGAGGTTGTCTGCCTCCCGTACACAAACTGGGATCTGGTTCCACAGGAGAGGAGCTTGATAGCTGAAGGCTCTGGCTCCCATTCTACTTTTAGAGACTCTAGGAACCACAAGGAACCCTGCATTCTGGGAGCACAGTGCTCTAGTGGGGTAATAGGGTACTATGAGCTCTTTAAGATATGATGGTGCCTGACCATTTAGGGCTTTGAAGGTGAGGAGAAGGATTTTAAATTCTATTCTGGATTTTACAGGGAACCAGTGTAGAGAAGCTAATATTGGAGAAATATGTTCTCTTTTTCTGGTTCTTGTCAGTAAACGTGCCGCAGCATTCTGAATCAGCTGGAGAGTCTTAAGGGATTTATTGGGGCAGCCTGATAATAGAGAGTTGCAATAGTCCAGCCTAGACGTAACAAATGCAATAGTTGTGTGCTTTCTCTCCTCTCTCTCTCTCCCTCCACTTCTGTTGCTTTCTGCAGGTGTTTCTGCCTCTGGAGCTGTGGAGGTCTGGGTCTGTGGTTGCTGCCGCCTGCTGCCCCCGTGCTCCTGCTCTGCACCCGCTGATGCTGTTGCTGTTGTTGCTGTTATTAGTATTGCTATTATAATGTTGCTCTTAGTGTTGTTTCTGTTGGTGTTAACATCAATGCCATTACCATATCTATGCTGTGTTGAGCTGCTGTATGTTCTCTTTCCTCCTGCTCTCTCTCTCCCGCTCCCCCCTTCCCCCTTCAACCCAACCGGTCGAGGCAGATGACCGCCCACCTTGAGCCTGGTTCTGCTCGAGGTTTCTACCTGTTAAAAGGGAGTTTTTCCTTGCCACTGTCGCATAGTGCTTGCTCATGGTGGGAACTGTTGGGTCTCTGTAAATATAAAGAGTCGGTCTAGACCTGCTCTATCCGAAAAAGTGCCCTGAGATAACTTTGTTATGATATGGCGCTATGTAAATAAAACTGAATTGAATTGAATTGAAATGCATGGACAAGTTTTTCTGCATCTTTTTGAGATAGGATGTGCCTGATTTTTGCAATGTTACGTAAATGAAAAAAGGCAGTTCTTGAAGTTTGTTTTATTTGGGAGTTAAAGGACATATCCTGATCAAAGATAATTCCGAGATTCCTTACGGTTTCGCTGGAGGCCAGGGCAATACCATCTAGAGAAACTATATCTTTAGATAATGTGTTTCAAAGGTGTTCGGGGCCAAGTACAATAACTTCGGTTTTACCTGAGTTTAACATCAGAAAATTGCAGGTCATCCAGGTTTTTATGTCCTTAAGGCATGCTTGAAGTTTAGCTAATTGATTGGTTTCATCTGGCTTGATCGATAAATATAATTGGGTATCATCTGCATAACAATGAAAATTTATGGAGTGCTTCCTAATAATATTGCCTAAAGGAAGCATATATAAGGTAAATAGAATTGGTCCAAGCACAGAACCTTGTGGAACTCCGTGACTAACTTTGGCATGCATAGAGGATTCATCATTAACGTGTACAAACTGATATCGATCTGATAAATAGGATTTAAACCAGCTTAGTGCAGTACCTTTAATGCCAATAAAATGTTCTAGTCTCTGTAATAGAATGTGATGGTCAATGGTATCGAATGCAGCACTAAGATCTAGTAAGACAAGTACAGAGACAAGTCCTTTGTCTGATGCAATTAGAAGGTCATTTGTAACTTTCACCAGTGCTGTCTCTGTGCTATGATGCACTCTAAATCCTGACTGAAAATCCTCAAACAGCTTGTTGTTGTGTAGAAAGTCACACAACTGATTGGCAACTGCTTTCTCAAGGATCTTAGAGAGAAAAGGAGGGTTAGATATAGGTCTATAATTTGACAAAATCCCTGGATCAAGAGTGGGCTTTTTAAGAAGAGGCTTAATTACAGCTACTTTAAAGGACTGTGGCACATAGCCTTTTAATAAGGACAGATTGATCATATCTAGTAAATAAGTGCTAACTAAGGGTAAAATTTCTTTAAGCAGCCTAGTCTACTCGAAAAAGTGCCCTGAGATAACTTTGTTATGATATGGCGCTATATAAATAAAACTGAATTGAATTGAATAGTTGGGACGGGGTCTAAGAGACACGTTGATGGCTTAGATGAGGAAATCATGGAAGTTAGTTGATTAAGGTTGATGGGAGAAAAGCAGTCTAAATGTACAGGTTTTACAGTTGTTTCTAAGGTTCCTGTGTTTGAAGATAAGTCAGTACCAACTGAGGGCAGGAGGTGCTGAATTTTGTCTCTAATAGTTAGAATTTTATCATTAAAGAAGCTCAAAGTCATTACTACTGAGGTCTATAGGAATACATGGCTCAACAGAGCTGTGACTCTCTTACCCCTTTTCCACCGGAGCAGTTCCAGGGCCGGTTCGGGGCCGGTGCCTAATCTGGAACCAGTTCTTCCTTTTTCGACCGCCTAAAAACTGGCTCTGGGCCAGGAAAACTGGTTCCACAGCGGCACCAACTCTTTGCTGGTCTAGAACCAAGAACCGGTTACGTCACGGGCTGGGGATTATCGTGACCAATAAGACCAACCAAAACTTTGAGGCCGCCATTTCTAAAAGAATAGAAGAATGGATGCTAAACTGAAACAGCAGTGGTCCGTGGAGGAGATTAACTGTCTCCTTGCACTGTGGTCTTCCACGGAAATTCAAAATAAACTCGAGGGAGCAACGAGGACAAAGCCGGTGTTCGTAGAGCTCCAGCGGGAGATGGCGGCAGCGGGATACGACCGCAACATCGAACAAATAAACAACAAACTTAAAAAGTTAAAAAAGGAGTACAGGGACCAGAAAAGGGAGCTGGGGAGAAGCGGCGCTGGTCGGCCGAGGAAAAGTCCACATTTCGACCTGCTCGACTCGGTCCTCGGCGACAGACTGGCATGCCAGCTGACCGGGGCCCTGAACTCCGCAACAGCGATGTTCGAGTGTATGGTGGATGATACCATACAAAGTTCTGCGGATCCTCGTAAGTTTTATTTTTTATGTTTCGCCTTACTGACAATGAATTAGGCAATGTCTAGCAGTTTTACGAGCTAATAATACAAATGTCTCACATCAGTATACATTGGTAACGCCAGAAACGCTGGGCTTGCTTGGGTAACGTTAGCAACAGCTAGCTAGCTACCCGTGGTAACAATAGATAAAGTTAGCATGCTACTTCCAATGTCAGTTAGCCTTTTCCTTAACAAAGCTCTAACATTGTATAAAGTGTGTTACAAGAGTTTGTGTTCTGAAGCACTGATTTCTTGTTTGTGTTGTTGTTTAAAGAGCTGTCTGCCATCGAAGACGTTGATGATGCCGACCAAGGGCTTCCGCCGCCACGGCGATGCAGCTCACCCGCACCGTCCACCGCGTCATCATCGTCAACCAGACGAGGTAAGATTTATTGTTAACACATGAAAGTCTACCTGACACAGAATAGAGCCTTAATACATATAATAACACATACACAACATGGACCGTGTAAACGACAAATACAAGTCCAACGTGTAATATGATATGTTATATGTATATGTAATATGAGTGATGGAACCTACTTTTGTCTTAATTAATATAGAGATGTAATGTAAAAGTATGATATCTATCAGTTCTACAGTGTGCTGTGGTATAGTTTAAGTATGTTGTACAGAAATATAACACTAGTACATACTCGCAATAGACAATATTTGAGACAATTGTTGTTTTGTACACAGGAAAGAGGAAGCGCGACGACAACCAGGAGCTGCTGCATTATCTGGAGAGGGCAGACGAGAGGTTCTTGCAGCACAGCAAGGACATGAACGACGCCTTACTCCAGAAGATGGAAGCAGACACCAGCGCTTTGCTTGGGCTAATGGGACGCATGGTCTCATTAATGGAGGGCCAAGCCAAGACATAAAACAAAAGACTCTTTTTATTTTTTTAATGTAATTTTTTAATTTGTGCTTGCACATTTTTGCACTTTTTGTATATATCTGTAAAAATAAACACTCTGTAAACAGACATGTCTGATTCAAAATGCTTAATGAACAGAAAAACATCACACAAAAACACATTCACCCATTCCCCCTGTTAAAGTAGTCCATTAATGCAGCTCTAATGTCAGTCCCTTCTGGATTACCATGCTCAGGTAATGCCCGCATAGGAGGCTGAACGTTGATGGTCGTGTCTGGGTGCTCCTCAATGAAATTGTCACCATGTTCCTCACATATATTATGAAGCACACAGCATGCCAGTGCCATTTTCTTGCTGAGCTCCAGCTTGCAGTCATTTCTCTTTAAGAGGCACCTCCATCGTCCTTTTAGTCTTCCAAAAGACATCTTCACAACCGATCGTGCTCTGCTCAGTCTGTAATTGTATGTGTGTTGTTCAGGGGTCAGTCTGCCGGTGTCAGAAAAGGGCTTCATGAGCCAATTCTGCATGGGGTAGGCCGGGTCACCAATCAGGTAATGTCCAACGTCACAGCCAGAGATGGTCACTTTGTTTTGCCCAAGTACTTCCCCATCACTTAGGGCTTCCCACAGCTGTGACTGCCGCAGTACTCTTGCGTCGTGCACACTCCCTGGATAGCCAACACATACATCCCAGAAGAGACCTTTGCCGTCCACAACCGCTTGTAGAACAACTGAATGCCATCCTTTCCGGTTGTAGTAGTCTCGGGCATACTGCTCTGGTGCAATTATGGGAATGTGGCTTCCATCTATTGCTCCAACACACTGTGGTACTCCCCAACGATTTTCGAAGAAAGTGGCCATTCCAGCCAGCTTGTCAGTGTCAGGAAATGCGATGTGGGCACGAAGCAGCACCATGATCACTGCGTTGCAGAAGTGCTGAACACAATTAGACACAGTGCTCAGGCCTACCCCAAAAAGATGGCTGATGGTCCTGTACTCGCTGCCTGTGGCCAGCTTCCAGATGGCAATTGCCACCCGCTTGCGGACTGGGACACACAAGCGGTAATTGGTGTTCCTTTTCCTCATGGCATGGCCGACCCGACCGCAGATGTAGTCAAATGACTCCCGGGAAACACGAAAATTTTGCACGAACTGTTGTGGGCTGAAATCCGGAACAATTGTGTCCCACCAGTGATGAGATCGTGTGTAAGCCCAAACAACAGGTGACCTCCGCCTTGCCATCAGCCGCAGGATTACCTGTAAAGGTAGAAATTGGTGTGTCAGTTGTTTATTAAATTTGTTTAATCGCAATGTGACCGATGTGTAGTCAATGCTAGGTAGCTAGCGTGTTAGCTTACAACAAAGGCTAACAATAACACCTTACGTTCAGAATCAAAATGTGTTAGATAATTACCTTTCTTCTTGAATGTAATCGCCGCATATAGCAATCACGCCGAGCAGCAACAACGCATCGGAACAGTCTTGTTTGGATGCCAATGTAGATTTTCAAAGCCAGGAACAACACCTGAAGAGATACGGCGCCCGCCATTGTTGTTGTCTTCTGCCCGAAGTTGGCGCTAGTGTTGCTGGGAAACTGAAGACGTACAGAGTGACGTAATGACGTGGCTCTCTAACCCGTAAAGCTGGTGGGAACACAAACGAGTTCTTTGTAGGTTCGCGAGTTGAACCAATTGCGAACCGGCACTAGCACCAGCACAGAACTAGCACTAAGTTCACTTCAGTGGAAAAGGGGTATCTGTCAGCCTGGCTACAGTGCTGAACAGAAACCTGGGGTTGTTCTTATTTTCCTCTATTAATGATGAGTAGTAGGCTGCTCTGGCATTACGGAGGGCCTTCCTATAAATTTTAAGACTAACTTGCCAGGCTAAACGTGATTCTTCCAGATTGGTGGAACGCCATTTCATTTCAAGTTTTCGCGATGTTTGTTTTAATTTGCGGGTTTGCGGGTTATACCATGGAGCTAACCTCCTCTGTTTTATTATCTTCTTTTTTAGAGGGGCGATAGAGTCGAGTGTTATTCGTAGTGAGCCTGCAGCACTATCAACAAGATGATCAATTTGGGAGGGACTAAAGTTAGCATAGGAGTCATCTGTTACATTGAGACATGGAACTGAATTTAATGCCGATGGAATCACTTCCTTAAATTTAGCTACAGCACTATCAGATAGACATCTAGTGTAGGAATGTTTGCCTAATGGCGTGTAGTCCAGTAATAGGAATTCAAAAGTTAATAGAAAATGGTCTGATAAAAAAGAATTCTGTGGAAAGACTATTAGATGTTCAATTTCAATGCCATAAACAAGAACAAGGTCGAGGGTGTGGTCAAAACAGTGAGTGGGTTCATGTACACTCTGACAGAAGCCAATCGAATCTAATAATGAGATAAACGCAGCACTAAGGCTATCATTTTCTACATCCACATGAATATTAAAATCACCTACAATAATTATTTGATCTGTTTTAAGGACAAAACCTGATAAGAACTCTGAGAATTCAGATAAAAATTCAGAGTATGGTCCAGGAGCTCGGTACACTATAACAAATAGAATTGGCTGTAGTGTTTTCCAGGTTGGGTGTGAAAGGCTAAGAACAAGGCTTTCGAACGAGTTATAATTTAGTTTTGGTTTAGGTTTGATTAATAGGCTTGAGTCGAAGATGGCTGCAACTCCACCTCCTCGGCCTGTGCCTTGACTGTTAAGATCCTAGGGACTCTTGTTTGTACCTGTTTGGTGTGTTTCCTGTTTTATTTTGAAGTTCACTAGTCTTGTCTCACGTGTAGTATTTACTTCTGGTCTTTGTTCTGTTTCCCACCGTTTTGATTGTGTGCACCTGTGTCTAGTTTCCCACCTGTGTTTGATTCCCTGATTGTTTCTGCTCCTATATATGCCGGTATTCTCCCGTTGTTCCTTGTTGTGTCATTATTGAATTTGTGTTCCTGTGATTCCATTCTGCCTGCGCTTTCCAAGTGGATGTTCCTGTTGTCGTGAGTTTCAGAAATAAACCTTTGGATATTCACAACTTCCCTGGCTGTCTGCATTTGGGTTTTCTCCCTGCTGCCTGGATGGCTTTTTGCGGCAGACTTGCCTCGAAGGCCATTCCTTCTGACATTGAGGAATGTGAATATTAATGTGACTAGGGGGAGTGGATTCATTTAAGCTAACATATTCATTGTGACACAGCCAGGTTTCAGTAAGACAAAATAAATTAATATTATGATCTGATATTAGATCGTTTACTAGAACAGCTTTAGATGAGAGAGATCTGATGTTTAAGAGTCCACATTTAATTCTCCTATTTTGTTGTACTGTTGCAGTGGTGGTTTTACTTTTTATTAGGTTTTTATGTGTAACTCCTCTTCTGTTTACTTTGGATTTAAATAATTTAAGTGGTCTGGGGGCAGACAACCTCTCTGTGGAGTTTAGGGTGGGTAACATGTGGCTAGACATGTCATCGCTAGTAAGATTAGGTAGGGGCCCAGAGAAAACTACGGAGTCCGACATTGTCTTTGCATATGTACACACCGACTCAACATTAATTTTCGTGACCTCCGATTGGCGCAATCGGGTGTCATTACCGCCGACGTGAATAACAATCTTAGCATATTTACGTTTATCCTTAGTCAGCAGTTTTAAATACGATTCAACATCGCCCACTCTGGCCCCTGGATGCATTTGACTATGGTCGCTGGTGTCGCTAATTTCACGTTTCGCAAAATGGAGCTGCCAATAATCAGAGTTGGTTTCTCAGCGGGTGTGTCGCTGAGTGGAGAGAACCTGTTGGAAACGTGAACGGGTTGGTGGTGAACCGTGGGCTTTGGTTTAGGGCTATGCTTCTTTCGGACAGTCACCCAGCCTCCCTGGCTTCCCGGCTGCTCGGGAGTTGCCGGGAGACGGCTAGCAGAAGCTACCTCTGGTCGGCTCGCACCGGCTAGGGGCTGGCTAGCTACGGCTGACTGACTCTCCATGGTGCGGAGCCGCGATTCTAACTCACTGAGCCTCGCCTCCAACACAGTGAATAAACTACATTTGTTACACATACCATTATCGCTAAAGGAGGCAGAGGAGTAACTAAACATCTGACACACCGAGCAAGAGAGGGAGAAGGAGAGAGAGAGACGCCATCGCTAACTTAGCTAAAGTAGCAACTAACTAGCGTGTAAACAACTGTGGGATTAGCGGAAAGTCGCTAACAGGAGAGAGATATGAGTGCTTAAACAGAGGAAGGGAAGTCGGGCTGCTGGCAGCGGATCTGCCCGGCAGATCTCCCAAGCCCAGGGCGCTGTGGCAGAGAGTACGTGGTCCTGGTACTACGCGGTCCTGGTACTATGCTGTCCTGGTACCACGCTTCATTCTATTAAGCAGTGTTTTTAAAATTCTAAGTACAATGCAGCCTACCAGGACCACGGAACGCGTGTGGCTGCGGCTAACTGTCTGGAGGGTGGGGGGGGTGCTTAAGTGTGGGTCCGCCGGTTCGACCGGTGTGCAAGGTGCTGCGTGTAGGCCCCAGAGGTGGTTGAACAGCCCGGAGGAAGTGCGCCCGGGGACGGCCTGTCATCGCCGGGGAGAGGCTGTGCGAGTGCCCGGTGTTTGTGGATGGGGCTGTTGGACTTAATCTAAGGGCTGGATGGTCTGCCGGAGGAAATTACGCACGGCTGTATGCGGATGTCCGCCCCGGGGACGGCCTGTCATCGCCGGACATTACGTTCCTTTGGAGAGATGGCTGTGAACGCGCTTCACAACCTCCAGAGATGTCAGCGGCGCTTTAGCAGAGACAGGCCAGCAGGCAGTGCGTCTCCCGGGCGCAAAACGCGGCGAGACACGGCCTGTGGAGAACTGTGATTATTATCATCATTATTTATTTTTAGTTATTATTCAGGGGGTGCTTCAGAATTATCTGCCCAGGATAGAGGCATCGTTCCTGTCTCACGTGAGGCCAACGAGGGCGTGTTTTTTGCTCACGTGGTGGCCTGCAACGGCTCAATTATCTGCACGCCAAATGGCAAACGGTTTCACCTTTGTCTCTGGTCTCAGCCAGTCACAGACAGTCTCCAGCCGGATTTGGAAATTCACTCCGCATATAAGAGTGAAGTTTCGGCTTTGGTTTTCCCTCATTTTCCACAGAACACGCTGGAGGTAGGTTGTGTTTCTCTTCTCCCCGATTTCGGTGGGAAATTGCACGTTTATCACAGCGGTCTAATCGCTTTTTTTTTCTTCAGCAATGACACTTCCAAAGAAGTCCTCCACCTGCCCTCTCTGTTTCAAGGCTTTTGCGGCACTGTCCAATCACTTCAGACGGACACACAATGTGGCGAACCTGGATGAGCGGAGGATTCTCCTAAACCACGCCGCCCGAAGGGTAAACATCAGGGACCTTGCCTGTCCGGTCTCTGGATGCGCGTACAAAAGCACGAGACTGGACAGGCACCTGAGGGAAAGCCACCCGGAGCTCAGCAAAGAAGAGGTGGAGGTCCACTTAAATAGGGTAAGGAGCAATAAAACTATCGCCCTCCTGGATGGGCTCCGTGCCAAAACCCCCTCACCTGCCATGGTCTCCGGCTTGGACCTGGTGGCACGAGAGGAGGGCGATGACGCGCGTTTGAGCATGCCGGGTGCAGGAAGAGCCGCGGCCGCCCACGTGCAGCGACCCGGGATGCACGGAGAGGTGGAGGAAGAACCAGAGGCTGGTTATGGAACTGGCCGACCTCCGGAAAAAATACAGGCGGCTGTCACAGGCCGTCTCCGGTCGCAGAACGCCTGAGTCCGGCGTGGTGACAGAGCGGACGGATCTGCTGCAGGGGGTGGCGGATGATG
The DNA here is from genome assembly GCA_005408345.1 of Macquaria australasica. Lineage (NCBI taxonomy): Eukaryota > Metazoa > Chordata > Actinopteri > Centrarchiformes > Percichthyidae > Macquaria > Macquaria australasica. The sequence continues at coordinate 44,751 of SEMN01001355.1, read as the reverse complement.
ATGATGAGGAGGAGGAGGAGGGGGAACGGGCCGCAGAGGAGGAACGGGCTGTGGTGGTGGTGGAGGAGGAGGAGGAGAAAGGATCGGGTGAGGAGGGGGATTACAGCGGGCCATCGCTGACCAAAAGACCGAAGGAAGGAGTCGTGCGCGGGCTCATCCAAAGTAGTGGAAGAATGCCAGGTCTGCGCCATCTGATCTTCCCCAAATACATTGCGAGTTACTTGGAGGATTACCAACATTACCAGGAGGGAATCTGCCCTTCTACCAAGCATCTCGAAAACGCCTACTCCAAGGTGAGCCGCGTGAAGTCTTTTGTTTATTTCATGGCCACGGGAAAACGCAACCTACGCAGCTGGATGTTTCTGGATGACGGGGCCCAGATCAGAAAGTGAGTGTGACCGGCTTTCATAATCATTTCTCGGGTTGCTGCCCGGCCCGTGGTCCCTGACCTTGTGCTTTGTGCTTTTTTTCTTTTTTCTTTTTTTTAATTTAACAGATGGTCCTCCCATCTCCTGACTACGGGCAAGGCGGTGACAACGGCGAACTTTTATATGAGAAACGTGTACCAATTCCTCCAATATATGAAGGAGACCCCCCCTCCCCTCTGCCGCCTGTCCCAGGCCCAGCTGACTGGCGTGGTGAGAGACGTCAAATCGGCCCTCACCAACATCACAAAAAAGGTGGTCCTGCACCAAATGCAGGTGAAGGCGGAGAAGATGGCGAAGGTCGTCTCCAGGGATAGCCTGAAAAAGTGCCGGGACACGGCTGGGGCACGAATCCCCGCACTGCTGGGTATGTAACCGGCTGTTTAGCCCGGGCGGGCGGGCGGGTAAATGCATCTCTGAGGTGGCTTACTTTTGGCGTGTCCTCTGCTCAGATGAAATGAAGAAGAACGGCTCACAAGCGCTGAGGTATAGCTTCTACGGATACTTCTCAGCGTTTGTGGCATGCATCTACGGGCACCGTCCCGGAGTCCTGACCAACATGACGGTGGAGGAAGTGGAAGCAGCGAAGACCACCGGCGACCGGTCCGCCGAGGGCTTTGTGGTCTCGGTAAGTACGGGGGTCTCCGCTGACGTGTGCCCGAAATTTGAGTTCGATCTGACGGGGCGTCTAAATGTGTGTTTTTTTTTTTTTTTTTTATTTAATTTAATTTAATTTAATGTATTTCTCTCCCCCCCCCCTCCGCATTGCAGGTCAGCAACCACAAGACCAGCAGGGACTTCGGGGCGGCCCAGATTTTTTTCCGGCCCGAAGAATACGAGTGGCTGGAGACGTGGCTGGAGCTGCGCGAGCGCTGCAGGCCCACGTCTGATCGCGTGTTGTTTGCGGCTGGAATAGGGCCGGCACGGAATCTCGTTCGATACATGCAGGGTGCCTGGGCGGAGATGGGATTGCCGGGAAAGCCCAGCTTCATCGACCTCAGGACCGCCGTCTCCGCACACGTGAGTCGCACTGCGCCACGGCGGTGCCCACCTCAGTTTAACCTTTGCCGGCAGTAGCGATCTTTACGAGTCCCCCTCCTCCACCACCGTCTCGCAGGCCAAGAATGTACATTCGGCGGAGGTCAGAGACAAGATGGCCACATTCATGTGCCACAACACCTCCACCGCGGACAAGTTTTACGCTCTGAACCTGGATGTTGCGCAGTCCAGGCAGATGCGCCGTCGTTTCGAAGAGGCCACATCATCCAGCAGCCCCCCCGCTGCCTCCACCTCCGTGACCCCCGGGACAGAGAGCGTAAGCATCGGTCTATTTTGTCCCGTATTTTAAATTATTTTGTCCCGTATATAAAGTGGAGGCCTGGCCGATCTTGATGCTTCTCTCACTGGGTGTGTGTTTGTTTCCTCACCAGACGCCGACAAGGAGAGCCACGGAGCGGTGCAAGAAGGCGGTGGTACTCATCAGCCCCTTGGGCGACAGACTGAAAGCTGCCCACGGACCAGCTGTCCGGTCCCGCGGGACCAGGAGAGCAGCGCTCGGGGCTGAAAAAAAAGACTCTAGCGGCAATAATGATACACAAAAATAAAGGAATTAAAATGAATAAAGTTTCTTTGCTTTTGCCGCTGTTGCCGTAGTAAATCTTATAAACCGTTTGGTCGGTGTCCTGCTTACTCACTTCACCCGCCCTCCGCACGGGAGACGCACTGTCTGCCGGGCTGTCTCTGCTAAAGCGCAGCTGACATCTCTGGAGGCTGTGAAGCGCGTTCATAGCCCGTGACGCACGGGCCCCTCTGCGCGTCAGCCAGTTCCATGAGACCGGGGTGAGCCCGTGACACACGGGCCCCTCTGCCCATCAGCCAGTTCCAGGGCACCGTATTAAATCAAAAATCACGGTCCTCCATAGGCCGTTGCTCAGCGAGTTTTATGCAGAGGATCGCACACTCTCTGCCGGGAAGGCTAAGCTGATGAGCCCCTGAAATCTCTGGAGGTAGTGAATCACATCCACAGCCAGCCATGAACGCTGCTCTATCCTTTGCGCATAACACTGAAGCTCTCCCCCCCTGCTGAATTAAATTAAAATAAAATAAAAAATCACGGTCCTCCATAGGCCGTTGCTCAGCGAGTTTTATGCAGAGGATCGCACACTCTCTGCCGGGAAGGCTAAGCTGATGAGCCCCTGAAATCTCTGGAGGTAGTGAATCACATCCACAGCCAGCCATAAACGCTGCTCTATCCTTTGCGCATAACACTGAAGCTCTCCCCCCCCTGCTGAATTAAAATAAAATAAAAAATCACGGTCCTCCATAGGCCGTTGCTCAGCGAGTTTTATGCAGAGGATCGCACACTCTCTGCCGGGAAGGCTAAGCTGATGAGCCCCTGAAATCTCTGGAGGTAGTGAATCACATCCACAGCCAGCCATGAACACTGCTCTATCCTTTGCGCATAACACTGAAGCTCTCCCCCCCTGCTGAATTAAATTTAAAATAAAATAAAAAATCACGGTCCTCCATAGGCCGTTGCTCAGCGAGTTTTAGGCAGAGGATCGCACACTCTCTGCCGGGAAGGCTAAGCTGATGAGCCCCTGAAATCTCTGGAGGTAGTGAATCACATCCACAGCCAGCCATGAACGCTGCTCTATCCCTCGCGATTTTGACGTTCGGGAAACCGCTTGATGTTTGGCGTGCTGACAAACGGGGACGTATTTGTTTCACAATTATCAAATTGACAAAGGGGCTGCTTTCTGACAGGGGGGGGATGACAAAGGGGCGCTTTCTGACAGGGGGGGATGACAAAGGGGCCGCTTTCTGACAGGGGGGGATGACAAAGGGGGAATGACAAAGGGGCCCCTTTCTGACAGGGGGGGATGACAAAGGGGCCGCTTTCTGACAGGGGGGGCGGTGGAAGGGATTTGCTGTTTGGGAAACCGATTCAAATGTGTGCCAAGTGTCAGCCCACGCCCTACTGGGAGCTAGTGTATCCTTAAATGTATAGCCGGTAATTAACCGCTATAGTAAAGAAAATATCAAAATTAACTGGGTTTAGCTGGAGCAGCAAAATTTGCAACCAGAAACACCGGCAACCGGAAATGAGACAATACGTTCACCTGAGCACGTCAGTTCCAATCAGTCGTTGGCTTGGGCATGCTGTCCCCCATTAAACAGAGACTGGGGAAGCTGAATGAAATACGCTCAGGCAAAAGACAAAAACCAGTATGCTTCGGACTGATTGACCTAAAAAAACTGTAGACTCCCAATCGATGCACTGAGCGATAGTTTAATACAGGACTTCTCAAAGTCCGGACCTCGGTCCGCATCTGGTCCGAACAGCAAGTCAATCAGTCAGCCCATACCTCGTGTTATGAATACAAAAGGCTACGTTATGAAGTGTAACGTTTTCTATTTTGACATGCATACATACATGCATACATTGATCAATAAATTGTTAGTGACATTGAATATACAGTATAGCTGAAGATAATTCACAGCTATCCTGTCCCCAGATGAATGTGGTTTTAATCTGGCTTAAATCTCCCTAGCGTTGACATCGTTGTCATGGCGACGTTAACTGCAGGAAAGAGTGCTGTGTGTTCTTGCTGCCGAGTTTACGGAGTAATGTTACACCGGAGAATTTGTGAATTTGTGTGAATTCGTTCCGGACCTCTGACCTTGATAAAAAGCAGATGTGGCCCTCTGAGTAAGTTTGAGAACCCCTGGTTTAATACTTTAAATCTCCTGCAATTTAACAAACCACCCGACGTTACTTGCAGGCATGTTCACTCGCGCATGTGCATCATCTCGCCGATGGGTACTGCAGGTACTGCTACCTTACTTTTCTTTTATTTCTCTAATACAGTTTTTGTCGATTGCTTACACACTACAATTGCAAAACACTGATCCCACTTCTCTACATTAGACACAGAGGTCCTGACATGGAGATCGTAATCCTTCCACCACCATGCTGAAAAAAACTCCTCAATGGGGTTATGGAATGTTTTTTTAAAATTGTGGATGCTGATGAAACCAGATTTGAACCAGAGCAGATTGGTGGAAAGACAGATTGTCCCAGATGACAATGTATCCCTCTGTAGACAAGTGTAGATCTGGGCTGAGGTTTTGCACCCTTGAGAGTCAGGTTTCACTAACTGTGTTATTTTTAATTTTAGTGTGTAAGCAATGGTAAAAAAAACTATAATTTAATGGAACACTAATGACGGTGCAATGCTATTATAAGCTTCTTAATTTATGCATTCACACAGTTGACGATATTTTGCCAGCTGTCTTTCCTGTTTTGGCAGCTGCAGCTGTGTTGCTTTTAGCCTGGATGATGTGTTTAACTTCTTCGTGTTTCTCTAATACAGTTTTTGCCGATTGCTTACGCACTTGTTGCGGAATTTGGCTCATCATGTCAAAACTCTACACACATGCCAAATAAGACATAACACTTGGAGACAAACATCTCACTTCCATGTCAAAATGAAACTCTGCAATCAAAACCTAACAATCCTTTTTCAAAATGGCATTTTTGCAACAAACTGATACACACATGCACCTTGTAAATTACTCTTTCAAAGCAGCAACAACACACTGATGTACTTTATAAAAATAAAACTGCTGTCTTTAGTAATTTGTATACCTTTTTAATTTTCTAACACAGACTTCTGTGAAACATTGTTCCAGTACTGTACATCTACTCACACTTCAATGAACACAAAAATAGAAAGGCTTCAGAAAAAAAATATATTCAACCTATTTTTTTGCCATTGCAGATGTATACAACAACAAAACACAAAGAAAAGTAATCAATACAATATTGGATATGTGTTTCCATCTATTGCCTGGTCCCCTTCTTTGTTCTTGTCCTCCTACTCCTCTCCCTTTCCCCCTCACTTTCACTGCCTGCAAGTTTGCAAAGTTCTCACAGAAGAGGTGAGCTTACCTGAGGTCTATTTGTAGTGCTAAGGCTCAGACTGATTGGTGTTCATTTAGTGTATAAGTGTTTTCATGTGTGTGTGTTGCCAATTTCAGGTATGTTTTGCATTTTGAATATAAGTATTTTCCCAATGATTGCAAGAGATTTCATTCTTGAACGAAGTGTCTAATGTGAAAAACAATGTGTAGTGTTATGCAAAAATGTTTTGCAGATTTGCAAACAAAGTGCAAAGCAGAAAATATGTTTGTACTTTTGGTGCCTTTGTTTAAGGCATGGTTACAAAAGTTAAAGGTTTTGATGCTTTTGTCAAAGCATTCACTTTCAGTGTGTAAGAAATTGGCAAAAACTGTATTATAGTTTGCTCTTCGTTGGTAAAGTATGTCGCACTGCTGCCAGTACACTTGTCATGTTTGTGATTGGTCATATACTGCAAACACCGCCCCTATTATGTGAACACGCTCATGGCTAGATTGGGAAACCCTGGGTTGACTTGATAACCTCCGTCGTGTGACCGCTTAGCGTGATCGCGGTTGTTAGCCTTAGTGAAGCCAGATAACGAAAAGACATCCTGGTTATGTTGAACTTGCTTCATAGTACAGGCCTCAGGTCTTGTGTGTTGTGTTTGGTCAATATATACACGTACTTTACTCTAACAATACCTCCTGAAAAAATCAAACCCAGACTATATCATTAGAAAAGTAGAAATGTTAAAAGTGTTTAGTATAGCAGTGTGAAACTGCTTCAAACAGAATGAACCATGTGTGTGCCATACGATGACATAATTGCTACTTGTGTGTGGTTGTGTGAATTGTGTGTAGTGTTTTGACAAAATTAGCTGTTTTCAAAATCGTGCTTAAGCAGTAGTAAAAAACGAACACATCCATTGAATAAACTCTGAATTTACTTGGATTCTGTCCAATCACAAAGAAAGTGTTGTCCCTCCCTTTCCATAATCTGAAATGTTGTGTTATGTGAAATGTTGTTATGTGAAATGTTGTGTTTTAACCCTCAGGGCCACTGTACTCCACTTATCTGAAGGGACTACCAGGCCATTCAGTAAGCACTCAGCAGAACAATGAGGTATTTTGACACATAGCTAGTTGATGGCTTATAATTCAGAAGTAAAATGTTCCAGTCATTGTGAAATGGGGCAGGGTACCAGTGTAAGATGGCTGGGATAATATGCAAATCTTTCTGAAATGAATTGTCCTTTGAGATGGTATACTCTGCCCTGTGCATACTCTTTTTCGATCGTCTTCTTTCCTCCAGGGTGTGTTCTTACCTTCAAACACTAATTGCCACCCACCCCCTACATGTCACTCTTTCAGCACTGGGCAGCTCCTTCAGCGACCGGCTGCTCCACCCGCGGTGTCTGAAGGAGAGGTACCGTAGGTCCTTTCTGCCTGCTGCTGTCAGACTCTATAATCAGTACAACTCCCGGTAATCTACACTTGACTGTCAGTGTGCAGACTATTCACTACTATACTTCATCTACTGCTGTGCATTATCTTCATACATATATTGTATTCATGATGTTATCTACTTCATATGTTGCTGTGAAATATTTTTCATATACATGTATATTATATATGTGCAATATTTTTATCTTATCTATTTGTTCATACTTACAACTGCACTCAGTCACTATTATTTATTTCTGTCTATACTGTGTATAGGACTATTTTTCTATTTATTTTTATTGTATTCTATATATGACACTTTTGCTGGCTGCTGCAACGCTAAAAATTTCCCCGCTGTGGGACAATAAAGGCTTATCTTATCTTATCTTAATTATTTTACCAAGCCAATTACCGCCCCCAACCCTAAAAAACTGCTGTGTTCTGTACAAAAGAGTTTATTAAAGTAAGCAAGTGTGATATAGATTAGACATCCCTGAGACAGACAAAGACATTTTGTCAAAATGTATTCCAGCACATTAGCACATTTTAGTTCAACACAAACAACAATGGAACGTTTTGTCCACTTTATGTTGTGAAAAGGGTTTAATTGCTCAACTGACTTCAGGTTTTAAGTTTTTGACTGGAATGAAATAACACAAAACTCATGACCCAGACTGGTAAAAAAAAAGAGTCTAACATGAAACATTTAATGTAGTTTATTCAAGAGCAACAATAAAATCTTATAAACGTCAGAACTCTGGTTCCATGTGTCCCAGTTTGATCTAAACATGCCTGATCTACTTTTACAAAGTGCAAGTGAAATGGATGGCCCCCACCCACCTTTTTTTATCGTATTGCTTAAAATTGCTTCTACTGTAACAGAATTATTGGCAGGGTAACAAGCAGGAAAGTCAGTGAATCATGGTTAACTGTACAGCCCTCATGAACAGACAGTTGAAAAGGGTCAACTACACCCATGTAATCACAACAATCAATTAAAATCAAGGCTCTGACATCACAAACTCTCATGAAAACAAGTACTGAATTCAGTACAGTCCGCAGTGGTTGGTTCAGCTGTTTGTGCTTTCAATTTGGTTGTTGGTCTATTTCCTTTTTGTTTGTTTAGGTGGTGTTGTCCCCCACATGATGGGGTGGATGTTTTCTCGCTGGCCATTAGATAAACATTTAAATTCACACATCTCAAACCTTAACAGCTGATGAGGTTACATGTGCAAAGTTGTGGCTTCAGGGCTTTATCAGTTAGTGACACAAAGTCTGTTTTTCCCTACAGCATCAAGTGAACACTGTAGGATAGTGCTTTGAATCTTATACTTTAAATTCATTGCAACCTGTTTTTTCAAGTCAGACTGCTTAATGGTGGAGTCACGTGAAGACACAAGTCTGCACAGGACGTTTAGTTGTTAAATTACAACAGAGGCACTTTACCTGAAATAACATAGAAAGCTTACCCTGAAAAGAACCGTAAAAGTCTACAGCCATGCTGGCAGATCTGTTAGGCTGTATACTAACATGCTCACAATGACAATGCTAACATACTGATTTTTAGCAGGTATAATGTTCAGCATCACCATCTTAGTTTAGCATGCTAACAATTTCTAATTGGAGCTAAACACGAAGTACAGCTGAGGCTGATGGGAATGTCACTAGTTCTGCAGGTATTTGGTCATAAACCAAAGTATTGGACAAATTAAAATTTTGACCTGATGATGGCACTAGATGAAAAGTCAGAGGATCACCAACGTTATTGGTCTGTACAAAATGTTGTGCAAATCCATCTATTAGATGCTGAGATATTTAACAAGATAAGTGAAAACTTTGACCTCATTGTGGCTCTATGAAAAAAGTCAGGGGGATCACCAAAGTCATTAGGGTTCATCCTCTGGGGATCATATCTATATAGAATTTCATGGCAATCCATCTGAAAGTTGTTGAGACAGTGGACCAAAAAGTGGTGGACCGACTGACTGACACTGCCATCCCTAAAGCCATGCTGCTAGTATGTCAAACAAAACAAAACATGTAATCAAAGCAAACAAGACAATAAGCCGATGAACCAAGTAGTACGAATGATGTCAAAGCAAACGGCAGCATGCTTGAACATTGGGGCTTACATAATCCACTGCAGAAACACAGAACACTGCAGAACAAATGTCAATGTCATAAAATCATGAAATTACTGTAGTGGAACCTACACTTGAAACTAGATGACATTTGGTTTGCTGAAGTGGACTGAGCCAGCTCAACATTTGTGAAGATTGAAATTGCTGTTACTGCTCCTTTTCTGAAACTAGTGAGGGCAAAGAATTTGAAATATTCTCATTCTCTTTATTAAAGTAACTCCTGTTCATGCGGCATGCCAAATAACATACTGGATTATCACTGCAGAAGACGATCACAAAAACTCCTATGCCAAAACAATGGACAATAATTAACTTAATTCCTAGTCAAACTGCTTCAGCACACCCTCCACCAATAAACTAACATGCTGAGTGTCTCTCATAAAAATACTTGAGATTGCCTTGCCAGAATTTTCAACTGCATTAATAAGTGTCTTTTCCCACATCACAATTCAGTGAATTTCTCCTGCACCACCACCTTGCGGTAGGTGGGGGTTGTGCTCACTTTGGTGATAGAGGAACCCATCTGGCTGCTCTAAGAGCCAGCGGATGTTCTTCCTTTGCTGTAGAGGATTCTTTGAGAGCCAGAGACATCACTCTTCTGGGACAGACCTCCTGCCTTCTGGTCCAGCTGCCCTCCACTGCTTGTTGGCCCTCCGACCACCAGGACTCTTTGAGATCCTGAAAGCCCTCCTGGCTCTAGAGTGCCCCCCTGCACGAGGCAGGTCTGGCTCCCCTTCAGCACTTTCATTGACCCTGCAGGGACCTTGCCCTCCACAACCATCATGGTCTGGGATCCAGAGAGGTTGCCATTGTGGATCAGGTTGGCACTGCCCCCCTGGACCCCACTCCTCTCCACCAGCACCATGCTGGGGCCCTGGGCTTGCCCGCTGGACATCACTGTCTGCCCCTGAAGGACCATGCCTTGGGCAGGTCCAGTCTGGGTGCCATTAACCAGTACCATGCCCTGTAGGTTGGTGGTTGGTCCCGCAGCCAGCAGTACGGTGTTCTGAACCTGTGGTTGGACTACATAGTGCATCGGCTGCAGCAAAGGGGTGGTGGTGTAGTAGACAGGCTGCTGCTGCTGTAGCAGGAGCATCTGGCCTTGATTTGTCATCCCTTCTTTCACTGTGGCCGTGCTTTCCTTCACCATCTGAGAATGCTCAGATGTCTCCTTGACCACCGTCTGCCCTGTTTTGGGGGTGATCGGCTGCTTGGGTGGAGGGGGCTGCTGTTGGGCAGTCACGAAACGTGATACTGAGCTCTGAGTGTTGATGGAGGCACTGGGTAGAGGATTGAACACTGGTTTGACTTCAGTTTGGATCTTCTGGCCTCCGCACACCTCAGCCAGGGTGTTGAACTTTGGCCCGAGGTCATCGAGGAACTGCAGGTCATTGTCAGATTCCAGGAGGCTGCAGCAGCCCACCGAGCCAGCAGAGGAGCCCTGGCCCTCGTAGTCATAAACCAAAAGACCGTCCTTCACTAGAAGATTCTCGTTTCCACTGGTCACCTTCTGTTGAAAAAGGAAATCATCACTAGGGATGGGTACTGAAACCCGGTATTAAAATGGGCCCTGGGGCTAAATTATTAAAGGACATAGTACTGATAAGCTCAGACGTTACCAGTTCTGCTCTTGATATTGGAGAAATTAAGAAAGAGATTTCCTATTTATTTAGGCTACATAAATGTTAGCTAGCACCTTTTATCTCACCAACAAGATTAAGACATTCATCTATGATGCATTTTCAATATTTCCAATCCAGAAGACAGATCTCTCTCTCTCTCTGAGCCTGTCGTATGTGCGAGGGGCGACACATACACACCCTGCTCTAAGCGACAATGGCGGAGAGAACTAAACGCTCAACGACACAAGTCTTTTGCATGTAAAGGCGGAAACGCAAGCAATCTTTTAAAACATCTAGTGAAATTTCATCACATACAGGCAGAGACATGCAGTTTTCTTCTTTTCTTTCATTGACCCTGTCACTGCCCGATCCATACATCCTACCAGATCTGTACTGTGCATGTGCACCTCTCAACAGAAATAAGACGGAAGCGAGATGGCTCACTCGTTAGCTACTTCCATCATGAGCTCCGGAAAAAAGGATGTGTTTAATTCAGAATGTTATTGATTAAGACTTTTTTTAAAAACAAGTTTTAATGTAAACTACATAGTGTATGTCCATGTATGTTTCACACTTAAATGCTTATAGATGTGATGTACATAGAAGTCACTATATATACTCATATCATATACTTCATCAGACTGCATCCAGAAGACGTTCAAACTTGTTTTAAAATAGTCAACATTCTGAATAATAAGAGTCTTAAATCTTAACAATACCTGTCCCTAATAATTACCTTAAAGTGTTTTAATTGAACTTTTAATGAATGTATTAGTATCACCCAAATTAAAACATTCTCAAATTAAATACAAAAATCTCATTATTAGTCAATAGAAACACCAGAGGCACAATTCCAGTGTAATACAATGGGGGTGCCCAAGAATATGTTTTTCAAAGTATTTTAAGTTTGTGTTTATAAGCTGTTCCATGAACACACAGTGAGTTAGTTAGCTTAAAGGCCAAACTTAACCTTTGCTTTAACTGACAGGATGGTTACACAATATGATTTTTTGTTGAAATTTGCCGTTGAGCTTTTCCAGCTATACCTCTTCTATCCAGTTTGATTTGTTTTCCCAACATTTGAAATCCATCAAAATAATTATGTCCTGGATGACAAAAGCCTACTATGGGTTACAGAAAGTAGAAAGTATTTATTGAATGATTCCTCACCTGCGTGTAGTACTGTCCCAGGAAGTGGTCTGGCAGAGCCATGCCATCATATATTCCTCCACCTACTCCTGATTCTCTGCCCTCAAACTCAGAGTAGAAGCCACTGCCGCTCGGCTGGTTCATCATCCCCCATGTCGCTTCTCTGTGGCCACTTGCAAAACCTTCTTGATGGACGGCCCCATTCATCCCATCCATGGAAGTGACAGATTTCTGGAAATCCAAACCTGCCATGGGCGCCATTCCTGAAGTTTTGTTAGCCATGCCCATACCCACGTTGACCATATCTCCATCCGGTTGCGTTGGCATGTTCATTAGTGGCACCTCCTATAATAGGCCAATGATCCAAATGTCAAAAATCACTTAATGCAGCTTTCAAGCTTTCAATAGCCAGCAGCCAGTATGTATGGTAATATTCCTGTCCTCAACTGTGAAGGTCATGTGTTTGTAAGGTAAATATGTTGGTCTCACCGTGTTCTCTCCCTGGCCCTCAGTGTGGTAGTTGATGAGGTGTGATTTGGTGTCAAAAGGCATCTCAGTGAAGCCCCCTGGTAGACCAGCAGCCCCTCCACATTGGCAAAAGAGCAGCAACAGAGGAATAACTGTAAAAACAACAACAAAGTTTTAGTAAAACTTAATGGCAACCAAAGTGTGATGTGGGGACTGCAGTAGTCCTCTGGGGTCCTCTAAAATAGGAGGTGCAGTTTCAAAGTACCTGGCACAATACAATGTGGCTATGTCTTCTCTTGTGAAACACTAGGTGTTTCTATAGCCATTCTGGTGTAAGTTGCATGTTGTAATAAAATATTTTTTGACTTGTCTGACAGTCTCACCTTGAATGTGTTGTCAGTTTGGCTACTGCCACCTGCTGGCCAAACACACAATTACACTGAAAAGTAAAGGGATCTCAGAATTTACCTTAAACAAAACTGCGGCTGTTAGAGACTGTGATCTGATTAATTTTCCCACCACAGCTACTGGTTCCTTGTGGTGTTGGAGCATTTAAAAGGACCTGAAAACTTCAACAATCAGCTTCTTACACTGAGTCATGGGATCCTACATAAACACCCTGTTTACAATAGTTGTGGTCATTTCAATACAGTCTTGATGAGTTTTTGAGTGTTAATACAAAATACCTAAAGATGTTTTGATAATTGATGCTTATTTAGTCATGAATATTACAGAGAAATACTTCAGATTTGAAGCCAAGTTTGTAGGGGCTCAAAATCTCTTGTCTGTAAGACAGTGTAGAGGGTATTAATGCCCAGTTGAAGTCCCTGAACCTCTGTGCCCCCCGTCACTTTTTATGCCAAGTGAAATGTGAGGGTGATGGTGTGGTCACATAATTACCTATTATTGAGATCAATACTGATCAATATTTAGGAGTAAACAAGTCTGATAATAAAATGTAGGTCCATATTCATCTTATCATAAACACACAACATACATTTCTGAAGAGGGTCCATTTAAAATTTGATCATTTAAAAATTGTAACCACGGTATGTCCTGAGCAGGACATAAACAACTGAGAAATAAACTTGTCAGTATTCTCTGGTGGACAAACTACGATAAGATAAGATAAAATAAGAGAGGTATGGAGACCTCTTTGGCTTTCATTAGCCATCATATATGTGGATACTTATACATCAGTGATGGGCTGATATCAGCTAGTCGGGCTCTAGTCTTGAGAGAGTCCTGCACTGAGACCACTTCACTGACATCCTAGGCTTTGTCTTGATGCTCTGCCAATTTAAAGTCAGACCAAACTTGGTCAAAGCTACTATTCCATGTTACTCGCTTTCATTGCGATATCTGGAGACTTTAACCACATCTCCCTCTCTTCATCCCTCCCCACTTTCAAGCAATTTGTCAAGTGCACAACCAGGGAGAATAAGACCTTGGACTTACTGTATGCAAATGCTAAAGATGCATACAGCTTCTCAGCACTCCCACCACTTGGCAGATCAGATCACAAGACAGGGTGAAGGATGTGTGGCAGGGCATAAAGAACATCACAGGCTTCAAACAGTCGACTGATGGATCAGCGGAGGGATGCCAAAACCATCATAAAACCTGCCCTACCCCCGATCTGGCCATCACCCCCACCCCCATCACAATCACTGACCTATCAATGACAACCCCCATGATTAACGACCCCTCAACACCTCCCCCAGTGAACCCACCCCCCAGTTTACCACCACCACCACCACCCTTGTCTTTCACCTCTGCTCAGGTGAAGAGAGAGCTGGAGAGGCTCCACAGGGGCAAAGAACCTGGCCCTATGTATCAGCCCTAGGATGCTGAAGAGCTGCGCCACTCAGCTGTGTGGATTTCTTCAGCACCTGTTCAATCTGAGCCTGTGCCTAGGGAAAGTCCCTGTATTGTGGAAGACTTCCTGCCTGGTCCTGGTGCCCAAGAAGGGGCACCCTACTGCCCCGAATGACTTCAGGCGCTCACATTCCATGTCATGAAGACCCTGGAGAGACTAGTTCTCTCGCACCTCAGACCACTGGTCAGCACCTCCATGGACCCCCTCCAATTCGCCTACCAACCCCTCATTGGAGTGGATGATGCTGTCATCTACCTGCTTCAGAGGGCCTACTCTCACCTGGATGTGGCTGGGAGTGTTGTGAGAGTCATGTTTTTCGACTTCTCCAGTGCATTCAACACCATACAGCCACAGCTACTGGGGGAGAAGTTGAGGAAGATGGAGGTGGATGCCCCCTTGGTCTCCTGGGTTGTGGACTACCTAACTCGAAGGCCATAATTTGTACGTCTTCGTGACTGTGTGTCAGACCGAGTGGAGTGCAGCACGGGGGCTCCTCAAGGAACAGTGCTGTCCCCCTTCCTGTTTACCATGTACGCCTCTGACTTCAAATACAACTCTGACACCTGTCATCTGCAGAAGTTCTCAGATGACACAGCCATTGTGGGGTGCATCAGGGATGGACAGGAGGGGGAGTACAGGAGCGTGGTGGAGGACTTTGTGGGGTGGTGTGAGAAGAACCACCTGCAGCTCAACATCACCAAGACGAAGGAGATGGTAGTGGACTTCAGGAGAAGTAAGACCCCCTTGATTCCTGTCTCCATCAGGGGACTGGACATTGAGACAGTGGGGTCCTACAAGTACCTGGGAGTCCACCTGGACAACAGACTGCAGTGGGCCAGAAACACCATGGCCCTGTACAAGAAGGGCCTGAGCAGACTCTATTTCCTTAGGCTGCTCAGGTCCTTTGACTTGTGCAGCACTGCTGCACATGTTCTACCAGACTGTTGTCTCCAGTGCCCTGTTCTATGCCGTGGTGTGCTGGGATCAAGGCAGGGGATGCAAACAAACTCAACTAAATCATCAAGAAGGCCGGCTCTGTGCTGGGGTCCAATCTTGGCTCCCTAGAAGTTGTGGCAGAGGCAAGGACACTGTCCAAACTCGTTGCGATAATGGACAATGTCTCCCACCCACTCCACACCATGGTGATGGATTTGCAGAGCACCTTCAGCTCCAGGCTGATCAACCTGCGGTACCACAAGGAGCGCTACAGGAGGTCCTTCCTGCCTGCAGCTGTTAAACTGTTCAATGCCTCGCCAGGTCAAATCCACTCACTCTCCCTAAATTGGTTACTGGTGTCTACCTCAACTCAACCTGTTTAACTTGTTTACTGGCATCTTGTGTTACACTGTCTTTGTTTTTGTGTACTGTACTATATGGTTCCCTGCAGTTTGCACTAAAATGTTTGCACTGTCTACCTTTGTGTTGCACTGTCTGTCACAGTACTTGCACTGTCTCCACTCAGATGTTGCACATTGTATGTTACTGCGTGTATAGTTTTATTTATGTTGTATTTTTATTGGCTGTTGTAACAAAGAAATTTCCCCCCTGGGGGATCAATAAAAAGTACCTATCTATCTATCTCCAGATTTTTAACTGCATATCCAAAGTATTCACTGTCCACCGGATTAACCTTTGTTTACTCTCTATGTGGTACTACTGACTACTTATGGGGTTGTGTATAGTATGTAATAGTCTTCAAAAGGCTTTATATTCATTAGGTAACATCCTATGTATTCAGAATATTTATTTTAAGTATTGGTGTCCCACATACAGTATGAATCTATAATTCTGTTATTTAAGAAAGTCACTATCAATGATGTCTTGGTTATGTCTTTGGTTCACTTGCTCTGGGCCTTAATTTGGCCTAAACTGGACAACTCAACTTGTCTTGAGATTGTCTTGAGCACAGTGAGGGTGTTTAATCACACAACCCTTCATCAGAATGAGCATCACATCATACTTACGTAGTAAGAGCAGCAGGCCCAGGAATAGCAGTCCGATGCCTGCAGGTCCTAACTCTGCTCCTTTGCTGGGCTGACCATTGGCATCGCGTTTTCCACAGAACACTCCATCCTCACAGGTACAAACTTGGACCTTCACTTTCTGTGGTTCTGGACAGGCCTCTCCCTGCCTGTCCCTCACCACAAATTCCACCTCATAGAAACCAGGCCACACGGACTCCTGGGCTCTCAGGATAGCTGCAGTGTCTGCCCGCAAACATATGAAAAATGAAAAAACTCAATATGCTTTACTCTAAAGATAACAGTATTCTGGATTAAAGACTCAAGGTTAAATTTGGCTTTTCCACATTCTAGTTTTAAAACAAGGGTCCATTCTGGTAGTCCATTGGCCTGAGATGTATACCAAGTGCAAGCTTAAAGCAACTTGTGTAGAATTTGAAAATGTTTCACACCTACTTAAAAAAAAAAAGAGAAACAAATCTGTGTGCAGACACAACTTCATGTCAATACAGAGCCATTTCTAACTTTTTATCTATTTGTACATTTTCATATCTATCTACCATAACTTTTATATTCTCCTCACCATTGAGATGCTCCACCTGCCATTTGCCCTCAGTGCCCTTTGGGACGATGACAAAGTCAAAAGGAGGTCCGTTAGGGGATACATCCTCATCTTTAGCGTTCACAATGACAGAATCATCCGTGGTACACATAGTCTGGATGTTACTGGTCAGGATGGGGCAGTGGTCGTTAACATCTTCCACCTGGATGGCTATGGTGCCGGTGGCTGTTTTAGTGGGCATGTCTGTGTTGAAAAAAACAGAAATAAGAACAGATCATTCAGCATTTCCTTTGTTTCTATTCCCATTCTTTAGAAACAAGTTCAGAGACAACACTTCACTCCCCCTGCTGGTGGACAACAGGTGTATAACTGTTTGCCCTGTTAATGGTGGGGCCTAATGGCATGCTCAGATTGAAAGTGAAGCAAATGTTGTCCTTGCTTTATTTACGTGGATTTGACCACTGGACTGTTTGTGCAGTCTGTGTTTATTCACCACAAACAGCCAGTCTACTGACTGTACAGATGTTAGTTGTAGCTCGCCAGCTATGGCGGCATATCACTGCCAAAATCCGCGCGTGCAAATGAGATCCTTGCGCGCGCAACTCAAACAGCCACGCACGCATATTATTTGTGCGAGCGCAGAATACTTCTTCTCGCGTGAGCAATATTGTAACCTGCGAGGAGAAAACAATGCTTTGAGCGCGCACAACTCTCCTGTTGAAAGTGAAAGCTCAAAGCATTGTTTTCTCCTCACAGGCTACAATATTGCTCGCGCGAGAAGAAGTATTATGCGCACGAGTACTGTGAAAGCGCTTGCAAAAATAATATGCATGCGTGGCTGTTTGAAAAAATAATATGCATGCGTGGCTGTTTGAGTTGCGCGCGCAGATTTTGGCAGCGATATGCCGTCATAGCCAGCAGCTTGCGTACTAACCATGAGTGGATGTGCCTGGGTATGTGATGGTGTTACACAAGATATCTTGGTACACAAGATACTGAAAACCAACATCTGGATTTCCACTACATTTGCTGTGGATGTTGATGGTCCCCAGAGGACAAATCCTAAGCCTCCTTTCATTTCCCAGATAGGTAAATTCTTGGATGAAAATTTGATCTCATAATCTAATGGGAAGTTTGTCATGAAATGAAATCTATGCTCCTGGAAGGATAATATTCTGTGATTTTATTGACTCCATGGTCTTACCTCTAGAGCCATCCTGAAGAGCAAACTTAACATTTTAGCTCCACTATTGGCAAGGCTGTAAGACTAGCAAAAACTGTCAGTGTTTTTGTTTCATCTATCACTTTCATATTGTGGGGTATATGGGGTAAACGCAGTAGCCTGTAGAAGTTGCCAGCAGAGTTTAGACTTTTAGGCTTGATGTGTCATACCTTTCCACAGCTACTTTTCACTAAGAGTACTAGTCTGACACGTAAAACGTCTGAAGCTGGAACAGACACATAGTGGAAGAGTGTACCTTCTGTGATGCACAGTACTTTAGCAACATAGGTCCCATTGACAAGGAATGGAGATTCTCTGTCAGGCATCTTGTTCAGTTTGATCTCAGCTGTCTTTGGGTCGATGGTTAGCCAGTTGTCAGGGTCTGAGCCCTTGGCATACCTACAACAGAAATAAGCTGTGTCAGTTGAGTGTAGAATATTAAGCTGACGTGTTGTTTAAACTGCCGAGGCTTTCGTGTGTATGTGTTTGTGTATGCACTGACCTGACATTCTCAGCTGGTTTTCCAGTGTCTCCATCTATTGCAGGGTAGCGGGCAATAACATTATTAATGTTGATGGAGTGGTCTCCCTCTGAGATGGGAATAGCCTTGACTTTGGGGTCAAAATGTGGACCCTCAGGCTGGTTCTTCACATTGATTTTGATCGGATAGGTTTTAAATGTGGTCCCACTTTGCCATGATGATCCTCCAGACCCACCTCCTGCACCAGCACCACTTGATCCACTTGCTCCCCCTCCACCCCCTGCTCCCCCTCCACCCCCTGCTCCACTTGCTCCCCCTCCACCCCCTGCTCCACTTGCTCCCCCTCCACCCCCTCCAAAACTTGTGCCAGCTCCATCATTTACCACAGATCCATCATATGGTGGAGCTTTGTTTCTCACAACTAGTCCTAGATCAAGGTTCTTCACATCCTCATAGTTCACAGCCTGTGAAATAGCGCACACAAACACAATGAACACAGATTATTATTATAACAGTAACAGATATTAACATTTGCCAAAACAGGTTCACTAAATTGAGTAAAATGAGGACTGAAATGCAGATGCTGTGTTTTGTGTACATCCATGTTAAGGGGTCATGAGTCATTTTCCCTTAAATAAAAAGTATTGATGATTAGTAGATGAGATAAAAACAGAGTTCAGAGTTAGTTTGCTTTAAGGGTGGACTGCTAAAACATCTTTAGGTTTGGGTTTTTTGTCATGGTTAAATACAAAATTGTGCTAAAAATGAAAACTTCACTCAATAAATAAATGAATAAATTGCCCCTCCGAGAACTGCCACCCCTCAAAGCATCGGCACCCCCTCAAAGATTCATCACCTTAATGTGGTGGAAGGGTTTGCTTACACTCATGATCCTGGGAGCTATTTTGTCAGGGCAATAGTTCCTGGTAGGGTCACTCAAGGGAAGTTTGTCCCAGGTGAGGGGGCAAACTTAGAGAGATTCCAAAACCCAAACTTCTTGGAATAGGGGCCCTAGTGCCTGGTGGCTGGGCCTACACTCCTGGGACCTGGTCAGGCTCAGGTCGAAGGTATGACACCATTTGCAAGGCTGGACGTATGAGTGAGTTGCATTCCCAGTTGGGTAGCAGGCAAAGACGGGGACCTAGTGGCTTCAGGGATGTGAAACATCACCTCTGGTGGTGTAGGAGCTGAAGCTGGTATGGGAGGTGGAAACGCATGACACCAGTTCTGGAACCAAACTCCTGTTTAAGGCCTGGACTCTCCTTTATTGGAGTTTTCCTGGGGTTAAAGGGTTGTGGGGGTGAGGAAGGTGGACGCAAGTTAATGGAGTCCTTTCAGGCTTGGTTGGCTTAGGGGTCTCCTGAAGCAGCAGACAGGTATCAGGAGGACAGAGGGTCTGCAGCTTCTGTAGTCACGGAGGCAAAAACTCGCTTGTGGGAGGCCATGGCCGTGCCTCCAGTTATTGCATGTGTTTCTGGTGTTTTCCCTTTCCCTGGTGTCTCCCATTCTCCCCTGTCTCTCTGTGTGTGTCTGTGATGTGGGCATGGTGCTGCTGTCACTCTCCCGGCCCCCTGATTGCTATTTAGCTTACTCACCTGCTCCAGTCTGCATACCTGCTATCTATCAGCTCATCACCTCACAGTACAACTACCCCGGGTCTTCATCTACTCATCGCCAGATTGTTGTTTCAGCCTAGTTGAATTGTAAATTCAAGTTTTGGGCTTGAGTGTATTTTCCTGGTTCCTGACTAACCCTGTCTGTCTTATACCTTTGGATCACTGCCTGCCTGTCTATCGCTCTGCACTCCAACAATCCTGCCTGCTAGCTCTACGCTTGCTATTACCAGACACGCTCACTTCCCCTACCTTGCCTGCCGGCTTACCCCTCATTCATCTTCACTCCCCGGAACCCTGCAAATAAATCACTTCTCTTATTTATTCAAAACCTGTGTCTGAGTTCTACATTTGGGTTCCAAATTTTGTTGCTCTAGCTAAAACCCAGTTAATTTTGTTATTTTCTTCACTATAGCGGCTAATTACCCGCTATACATTTGTGTGTACACTAGTACTCTTTAAGCACTCATAGCTCTCTCCTGTTAGCAACTTTCCGCTAATCCCACAGTTGTTTACACGCTATTTAGTTGCTTGCTACTGTAGTTTAGCTCAGTTAGCGATGGCTTCTCTCTCCCCCTCTCCCTCTCCTGCTCTCTCTTGCTCCATGTGTCAAATGTTTAGTTATTCCTCTGCCTCCTTTAGCGATAATGGTACGTGTAACAAATGTAGTTTATTCACCATGTTGGAGGCGAGGCTCATTGAGTTAAAATCGTGGCTCCGCACCATGGAAAGTCAGTCAGCTGTAGTTAGCCAGCCCCTAGCCGGTGCAAGCCGACCAAAGGTAGCTTCTGCTAGCTGTCTCCCGGCAACTCACGAGCAGCCGGGAAGCCAGGGTGGCTGGGTGACAGTCCGACAGAAGCATAGCCCTAAGCCAAAGTCCACGGTCACCACCGACCCGTTCACGTTTCTAACAGGTTCTCTCCACTCAGCGACACACCCGCTGAGAAACCAACTCTGATTATTGGCAGCTCCATTTTGCGAAACGTGAAATTAGCGACACCAGCGACCATAGTCAAATGCATCCAGGGGCCAGAGCAGGCGATGTTGAATCCTATTTAAAACTGCTGGCTAAGGATAAGCGTAAATATGGTAAGATTGCTATTCACGTCGGCGGTAATGACACCCGATTACACCAATCGGAGGTCATGAAAATTTATGTTGAGTTGGTGTGTACACATTCAAAGACAATGTCGGACTCCATAGTCTGTCTGGGCCCCTACCTAATCTTACTAGCGATGACATGTATAGCCGCATGTCATCATTCAACCGCTGGTTGTCGAGGTGGTGTCCAGGTAATGATATGGGCTTTGTAGATAATGGGTGGAATTTCTGACATGGTCTGATTAGGAGAGATGGTATTCATCCCACTTTGGATGGAGCTGCTCTCATATCTAGAAATCTGGCCGAATTTAATAGTGGCCCAAAGCCATGACAACTCAGAGTTGAGACCAGGAGGCAGAGTTGCAGTCCTACATGCTTCTCTGCGTTTCCATTAGAGCAGTTACCTACCCTAAATCCCACAGAGAGGATGTCTGGCCCCCCACCAGACTTTTACTTTTAATTAAATCAAAAGTAAACAGAGGAGGAGTTATACATAAAAACCTAATAAAAAGTAAAAACACTACTGCAACAGTACAACAAAAAAGGAGAAATTAAATGTGGACTCAAACATCAGATCTCTGTCATCTACAGCTGTACTGGTAAACGATCTAATATCAGATTATAATATTGATTTATTTTGTCTCACTGAAACCTGGCTGTGTCACGATGAATATGTTAGCCTAAATGAATCCATTCCCCCCAGTCACATTAATACTCACATTCCTCGAGGCACAGGCCGAGGATGTGGAGTTGCAGCCATCTTCGACTCAAGCCTATTAATCAAACCTAAACCTAAACTTTATTTAAAAAATTTAAAAAAACGTATAACTTGTTCGAAAGCCTTGTTCTTAGCCTTTCACACCCAACCTGGAAAACACTACAGCCAATTCTATTTGTTATAGTGTACTGAGCTCCTGGACCGTATTCTGAATTTTTATCTGAATTCTCAGAGTTCTTATCAGGTTTAGTCCTTAAAACAGATAAAATTATTGTAGGTGATTTTAATATTCATGTGGACGTAGAAAATGATAACCTTAGTGCTGCGTTTATCTTCAACCACAGGAATCTTAGAAACAACCGTAAAACCTGATATACATTTAGACTGCTTTTCTGCCATCAACCTTAATCAACTCACTTTAATGATTTCTTTATCTAAGCCATCAACGTGTCTCTTAGACCCCGTCCCAACTAGGCTGCTTAAAGAAGTTTTACCCTTAGTTAGCACTTCTTTACTACATATGGTCAATCTGTCCTTATTAAAAGGCTATGTGCCACAGTACTTTTAAAGTAGCTGTAATTAAACCTCTTCTTAAAAAGCCCACTCTTGATCCAGGGGTTTTGTCAAATTATAGACCTATATCCAACCCTCCTTTTCTCTCTAAGATCCTTGAGAAAGCAGTCGCCAATCAGCTGTGTGACTTTCTACACAACAATAAGCTATTTGAGGATTTTCAGTCAAGATTTAGAATGCAACATAGCACAGAGACAGCACTGGTGAAAGTTACAAATGACCTTCTAATTGCATCAGACAAAAGATTTGTCTCTGTACTTGTCTTGTTAGATCTCAGTGCCGCATTCTATACCACTGACCATCACATTCTATTACAGAGACTACAACACTTAATTGGCATTAAAGGCACCACACTAAGCTGGTTTAAATCCTATTTATCAGATTGATATCAGTTTGTACATGTTAACGATGAATCCTCTATGCACGCCAAAGTTAGTCACAGAGTTCCAAGTTCTGTGCATAGACCAATTCTATTTACCGTATATATACTTCCTTTAGGCAATATTATTAGGAAGCACTCCATAAATGTTCATTGTTATGCAGATGATACCCAAATATATTTATCGTTCAAGCCAGATGAAACCAATCAATTAGCTAAACTTCAAGCATGCCTTAAGGACATAAAAAACCTGGATGATCTGCAATTTCCCTTATGTGAAACTCAGACAAAACTGAAGTTATTGTACTTGGCCCTGAACACCTTTGAAACACATTATCTAAAGATATAGTTTCTCTAGATAGCATTGCCCTGGCCTCCAGCGCCACCGTAAGGAATCTTGGAGTTATCTTTGATCAGGATATGTCCTTTAACTCCCACATAAAACAAACTTCAAGGAATGTCTTTTTTCACTTGCGTAACATTCAGGCACATCCTGTCTCAAAAAGATGCAGAAAAACTAGTCCATGCAACTCTCTATTATCAGGCTGCCCTGACTCTCCAGCTGATCCTGAATGCTGCGGCACGTTTACTGAAAGAACCAGGAAAAGGGATCATATTTGTCCAATATTAGCTTCTCTACACTGGCTCCCTGTAAAGTCCAGAATAGATCCTTCTCCTCACATTCAAAGCCCTTAATGGTCAGGCACCATCATATCTTAAAGAGCTCATAGTACCCTATTACCCCATTAGAGCACTGCACTCTCAGAATGCAGGGTTCCTTGTGGTTCCTAGAGTGTCCAAAAGTAGAATGGGAGCCAGAGCCTTCAGCTATCAAGCTCCTCTCCTGTGGAACCAGCTTCTAGTTTGTGTACGGGAGGTGGACACCCTCCTCACATTTAAGAGTAGGCTTAAGACTTTCCTCTTTGATAAAGCTTATAGTAGGGCTGACTCAGGTGAACCCTGACCCACCCCTTAGGTATGCTGCTATAGGCCTAGACTGCCAGGCGACTTCCTATGATGCACTGAGCTCCTCTCTCCTCCTCTCCCTCTCCATCTGTACGCACTCTTAACCCATTAATGCTTGTTACTAACTCGACTTCTTTCCTTTCCCGTAGTTGTGTGCTTTCTCTCCTAACTCTCTCTCTCCTTCTGTTGCTTTCTGCACGTATTTCTGCCTCCGGAGCTGTAGAGTCTGGATCTATGGTTGCAGGCTACCTGCTGCCCCCGTGTTCCTGCTCAACAGCCGCTGCTGCTATTATTGATATTGCTCTTAGTATTACTATTATTATTTTGCTATTACTATTATTATCAATCCCATTACCACAACTATTACTTTACGGAGGAGGCAGATGACCACCCCCCAAGAGCCTGGTTATGCTCAAGGGTTCCACCTCTTAAAAGGGAGTTTTTCCTTGCCACTGTTGCCTAGCCTGCTCTAAATGAAAAAGTGCCCTGAGATAACCTTGTTATGATATGGCGCTATATAAATAAAACTGAATTGAATTGAATTATGACACAAGAACAAAGGAACTGACTTTGCCATGCTGAATTAAATGTATATTTAGTTTAGATATTAGTTTGTATCAGATTGTTACAGTTGTTTGTTTCTATGGTTTCTCTACATGTCTCTACATATGTACTGTATATGCTGTATACAGAAATTTATATATACTATATACACGTATTGTTATGTGAGGCACATTGAATCTCCCCTGGAATGAAATGCGCTATATAAATAAATTCGCTTTACTTTTCTATGACTTTATCGCCAGGGGTATCTTCTGGAGGGGACAGCAGGAGTATGGGATGCTGGGGCGTTGGTACAAGCCATTCGGTCCTGTATAGTCCTGAGTGAGAGTTTTGTCCACATTCTCGGCAGGAAGTCAAGCGCATTCTCAAGCATTGGGCTCCACCAGGATTGTGCCTTATCACCGATTCTGAAGACATAATCTTGAGGTGCAGCCAAGGTATGGAGAGTGTCCAGTATGGGGGCTTCAGTATTGACAAACTATGAAAATGATTGGTCCCTTCGAATTAAGAGTGAGTCACTGCCCCAAGTGAAGAAGTTCAAGTTTCTTAGGGTCTTTTTCATAAAAGAGTATACAATGGCGCATAAAATCAACAGTCAGCAGTAATGCTGATGCTGTACCGGACTGTTGTGGTGAAGAGGGAGCTGAGCCTGAAGGCAAGCTCTTGATTTACAGCTCGATCTATGTTCCAACCTTTAGCTATGGTCATGACCTTTGGGTGACAAAGAAACTGGAGGAAATTCGTTTTTGTCATTCTCTAAGAAATAGGATAGGGAGCTCAGACGTCCAGAAGGAACCGCTGCTCCTTTGCACTGAAAAGACTCAGCTGAGGTGGTTCAAGCATCTGATGTGGATGCCACCCTGATGTCTCCCTGTGGAGGTGTTCCAACTGGCAGGAGACCATGGGGCAGACCCAGAACACTCTGAAGGGACAACATATCCAATCTGGCCTGGGAATACCTCGGCATCCCCAAGTAGGACCTTAAGGATGTGGCTAGGGAGTATGACATATGGGCTACCTTGCTTAGCCTTTCTTGAAGAGTATCTCCTGGGCTTTTGGACAAACGTTTGTTCTTACATACCACTGGATGATGACAGAGATTCATGTGCTGATTTTACATTTAAATTCACCTTAAACATATTGCAAATTGATTGAGTGTAAATCCACCCTTACCCCCCATATAGGCTGAAATGACACCTCATATGGCAGCCCTGAGTTAACACTGACCCCGTGACTTGCCATCTGAGGCCTTGTCTTACAGGCACCCTGAAAGCGAACTACATCTCACTGTAAACCTGTTTCTGAGTTACTACTTATTTTTTCTAGTCATGTCTAGTCACTCCTTTCATGGTGGCCAAGTTACTTATTTTTATTTGTTGTGTACGGAGCATGATCACTGCATTTACCACATTTATCTCACAAAAGACTTGGGGACAAACACATATTTCTTCTCAGTTAAAATCGCAGAGACACTGCTGTGTTGCTTATTCAGCAGTACCTTGTCAAGCATTAGAATGCCCTCATTGGTGTTGGGGTCTGTTCTGATGCTGAAGTACCCTGCCTCATTGCCTTTGACAATGTCAAACACAGCTTCCCAGTTGTCTGTGTCCTTCAGGTCCAGGTCCTCTGCTTTAATTCTCATCACCTCCACACCCTGTGTGTTCTCCTCAATGCTGCCCTCATACTGCAATTAAAACACATTTTGAGATGAAATTAACAAGGTTCATTTCAGCAGTATTTGTTTTAACGACACATTTGTTGATTAGCATTTCTTTGACTTTCATGTGAGTTCTGTAACATGAGCACGTCAGCATTTCCATATATTCTTTTTTCCTCAAAAGAAAACATTGAAACCATCCAAACCCTGAAAACCCTCATGCAAAACATTTCTTCTTGCACCAATATGCAGTATAACATGTTGATATAGAAGAGTGTGAGAAAGAAAACTACCTCCTCTTTTTCCAGAGTGGGAAGGTTGTCATTCACATCTCGGACATTAATGGTAACAGTGCCGGTTCCACTGTTTCCCCCTGGTTTGCCATTTAGGTCTTGACCTCTCACTGTCAGAGTGTACTGATCTGTTTTCTGAAATTAAAATAGTTATAAATTACTTACAGAGACTGTTCACACATTGCTGTGAGATGGGACTAATTTAAGAGGTGTGAATTCTGAGAAGTGATATATGAACTATACTATATAAAGTTTGCTGCATGGTTGCACCTTGGACAGAGTAGCAATGCTCCTGTTTGCTGTAATTTCCAGAAATTATAGGATTCATAGCCAATGAATTTGTCAATGTCAAGGTAAATGCTCTACACTGGTAAATGTTCTTAAACCTATTTGAGTCAACAAGCATGCTGCAAATCCTCCCCAGTAGATGTTGAAGCAAGGGATGAAAATCATGGCCTGCTGTTGGTTTGAAGTTGGGAAACATTAATGGCATTTTCTTTACAAGCTTTTCTGAATATTTGGAGCAAACTTTGTTGCCAGAGGTACGGTGGGTTTAGACAGCGGTAGACAATAGTGTCTTTAAAGATACTTCAAGTTGAACCTCAGCTGAAGCAAATTATATGGTAATGGAAATAATCAAAAACAGTAAAAGCCTTGTGTAGTACGTATGAGTTAGAAGCAAACATTTGATCCTACAGCTCCCTCCAAACATCATCTCTTTAATTAATGTTGCCTTAAAGCCGCAAAACAATATATTGTTTGGTCATTTTGGGGCATCGTTAATTTAATGTTGTTATGGTAAACATGTTAGCAAATGGTTCCTTATTAAAACATGCAGCAGACATGGAACACATTAGCAATTATTTTTTTGTTTATGGCCACCTGATGACTGTAGGTCCATTACTCACAATGGTCCACTACGTTCACAAGCTAGTTCCTAAATTTGTGACTGTGGGAGTTGGTGCTGGGCAGGTAGCATACACTGCATTTATCAGAGCTTTTTTACTATTTCCATCTGCCTGCTGCTGCTGGAAACAGGGTCCATACGAGCAGATATGCAGACTGGAAAACCAAAACAATGAGCTGAAAGAGGCTAAAACCCTCTGTAGAGCTGAGGGGAGCTCCATGCTGTGTTGGTAGAATTAACAATAATAAAAGTCATGAGGGCGAGAATGTGTGAATTGGTGATTGGATTAGCTAACACTGATCAGCTGATACAGTGCAGAATTTCAGTTCTCTGCAATTGGCTTTGGCCCTGTGCATGTGTTGGTGTAGTTCATACTGTACCTCTCTGTCCAGGGCAGGATTTTTGACATAGATGGTCCCATCATTGGTAATGAAGAACATGTCGTGAGGTGGATTCTGATCTACGATGGTATACGCGATCTGAGAGTTTTCAAGCTCTGGTTCATCAGCATCAGTTGCAGTTATTTTCATAACTGGAGTCCCTGTAAAACAGCATCATTAAAGAGGCATTTCACCGCTGAAAAGATGGTCTTTTCATAAAACTGGGCTGTCTATGCAGTAGAAACACGCAAATAATTTTGAAATTGGTGCTACATGACCAGAGAAAAAGAGCTGTGGTATTCCCTTTTGCTCAAAAGCTAGAAAACCTACAACCAGAATGCAGTGGACCCATTGCCTGAAGCGTAAACTTCCCCAACTCCGAGCTACTAAAGTTAGACTAAACTCTGCACTGCCAAGTAACAAACTTGGGCAGTGAATGTGACAAGCTAGTCCTGAACGGGCCTCATAAAAACCATGTATTGTATATTTTCACACTGTAACGCTGCCTTGTTAGTAACAAAACACTGAACCTATAGCACTTACTCTCTGCAAACAAACAAAACAAACAAACAAAAGTTATGTTGACATCCAGTGTTTCTCACAAAACACATTATGTGTATCCCTGAGGCCTGACAAATGTGTGGAGTGCATTTCTTTTCTCATATTTGCAAATCAGTTTTCCGGAGCTAGTAACATCCAATCATATCCTTCAATTTTTACAGACCGATCTCTAATCTTCCATTCATTGGAAAAATTATTGAGAAAGCTGGTTGATTCAACTCTATAACTTTTTATATGTAAATGGCCTTTTGGACAAATTTCAGTCTGGCTTCAGGCAACATCACAGCACTGAAACTGAATTGTTGGGTCTCTGTAAATATAATGAGTACAGTCTAGACCTGCTCTATATGAAAAAGTGCCCTGAGATAACTTTATGATATGGCGATATATAAATAAAACTGAATTGAATTGAATAGAAACCACATTGATAAAGGTGTTAAATGATATTCGTCTCAATACTGACTCAGGTAAAACATCAGTTTTAAGGCTACTTGATCTTAGTGCAGCCTTTGATACTGTGGACCATGAAATACTTCTTGACAGACTGGAAAAGTGGGTGGGCTTATCTGGCACAGTCCTCAGTTGGTTCAGATCATATCACAAAGGCAGAGGCTATGCTGTTGCCACTGGTGATCATAAATCTGAGCGGATCACAATGACATGTGGAGTCCCTCAAGGTTCAATTCTTGGGTCGCTATTATTCAACCTGTACATGCTCCCTCTTGGTCAAATCTTATATGACAATAATGTTGCTTATCATAGCTATGCAGATGACACTCAGATTTACTTGGCTCTTTCACTATGGTCCTTTAGACCCCTTAGAAAGTTATTGCTCAGCTTGATTCCAGAGCTGTAAAGACGAAAACTCAAGTTAGCAATCTTGGTGTTTTAATTGACTCAGACCTGTGCTTCAGCAGCCACACCAAGGCAATAACTAAATCAGCATTTTACCATCTCAAATAGCAAGAATCAAGTTCTCATGTCCAGACAAGCCTTCATTTCCAGCAGGGTGGATTATTGTAACGGCCTCTTATCTGGTCTTCCCAAAAAAACCTGTCAGACAAGTTCAGCTCATTCAGAACGCTGCTGCCAGAGGTCTAACAAAAACCAAGAGAACTGAGCATATTACTCCTGTACTTAAATCTTTACACTGGCTTTCAGTTACTTTTTAATTTTTTTTATAATTATCTTTATTTCTTGCTTACAATCTCTTACCAACGAACATATATAATACCTTAATGTATAAGAGTGTGTACTAGGATGGTGTCAGGCTAACATGAAACATTAGTACATACACAAATCATTAGACACAAAGTACGAGACACATGTACATTCATGTTACATTCGTTCCTCTTACACAGAACCCATACCTCTCATCCCACCCCCTACCCTCTACAAACCTAACACCCACACACACATACACCTCACATTAATTCTATGCCCTGTATTCTCCCCCGGAGTCCCCCGTTCCCTTCCCAGCCATGTCACAAGTTATTTTTAGTCTTACAGGGCCTCATAAATGTACCTACAGTTAGATACATCTAAATGCTACCACTTTCAGTCACTTAATTATGACTATAGGTTTCAGCCAGGAGAAGATGTCATCAGGTGGCTTCCAACTTTCCTCGGACGTTTCGACCCTGAATCACAACGCCTTCCAGTTGGCGGGTCAGCAGTGATGGCCAGTCATTACCCATCCTGTCCTGGCTTCCAGCTCAACTCGTCTGTTCCAGAGCCAACAAGAGTCTGTTTCTGCTGCCTCCCCCAACCTGCGAGCAGCTGTTTTTCTCTCCCTTCCTGAAAGTGGGTGGTTCCGAGTCCTTGAGTCATTGAATTGCTTCATTAAATTGTTATCCTCAGACAATGTCTTTTCTATGGTCAAATAATATCTCATAAATTCTTTCCAAATCTGTAATGTAGGGGCTTCAGTTTTTTCCAATGAGCTTCTTATAAAGAAGGGAGGAAAACATAATCTGCCATCCCGTGGGATATCTTATTGTTTTCGGCATTCTGAAAAATACACAACTCAGCTGAGAATTTAGTTTTTGTTTAACAAGTAATAGATATCCATTCCTGGATTTTGTTCCAAACTTATGAATTTTATCTCTAGTGTAGTATATTCTTGTCATCAATTTGTATTGTATTAACCGTAGATTTTCATTTGTGTTAATACTGTTAGTGAGATATAAGCGTTTCTTCCATTTTGTGTTGGCTTTTGTAAAATGGATATCTTTATTCCATTTATCATAGAACTTTTGCTTCTTTTTTCCTTCTTTAAACAGAATGTCCTCAAAGGGCCCTGGCACCAAATCATAGCGTAGATCGAAATTTTCAGTAATCCAGATTTTTAGCTGTAAATATCTAAAAAATTCTTGATTTGTCAATGTGAATTTATTCTGAATTTCTGTAAATGGCTGAACCCATAATGCATAATTACATCTGATAATTGTTTAATTCCCCTTTTACTCTAAGTACCCCAGTCGGGCTCCATGTTTTGGAGTTTAATTGTTGGATTATTCCAAATCAGTGTGTTCCTAGGGATACTAAATTGCACTCCTAATATTTTTTCAATTCCAATTTCAATTCCATGATTTTAATTTGCTATTCATAACAAAGTTGGATACTTTTATCTTGTGTTTTGTAAACACAGATGTAAATAGGTTATGAGGCTTTAATTCTGTATTGGTTAGATATTTTTGATTCATTCTCCAGATTATATGAGAACATTTACTTATTGAAGGTGCCATTACACACGTAACTGCAGCGTGATCTGATATATCATGAATTTTTGTTAGTATTACTATACCTAGCCCCCTCCATGAATCCCCACCTTAATGTGGTGGAGGGGTTTGTGTGCCCATGTGACCCTGGGAGCTGTGTTGTCTGGGGTACTGGCCCCTGGTAGGGTCTCCCAAGGCAAATTGGTCTCAGAAGAGGGACAGACCTGGCAAACCCAAGTGAGGGTAAACTGGGAACGTCTGGCGGAGGCTCCTGTCCGCGAGATCTTCAACTCCCATCTCCGGAGGAATTTCTCACACATCCCGGGAATGGAGTGGGAATCAGAGTGGGCCATGTTCAAAGCCTCCATTGCTGAGGTGGTCGCTAGGAGCTGTGGTCAGAAGGTCGTCGGTGCCTGTCGAGGTGGCAACCTTAGAACCTACTGGTGAAGAAGGAGGCTTTTTGGGCTTGGCTAGTCCGGAGGTATCCTGAAGCAGCAGAATGGTACCGGGAGGCCAGAAGGGCTGTGGCCTCGGTGGTCGCCGAAGCAAAAACCCGGGTGTGGGAGGAGTTTGGGGAGGCTATGGAGAAGGACTTTTGGTTGGCCTCAAGGAAGTTCTGGCAAACTGTTAGACGACTCAGGAAGGGAAATCAGGGTTTTGGCCCAGGCTGTGCTCAGTAGGGGAGGAGCGCTGCTGACCCGGACTGGGGATGTTGTCGAGTGGTGGAAAGAGCACTTTGAGGAACTCCTGAACCCAACCAACACGTCCTCTGTGGAGGAGGCAGAGTTTGAAGACTCGGGGGAAGACTCATCCATATCCCTGGCAGAAGTCTCCAAGGTAGTCAAAAAGCTTCTCGTTGACAAGGCGCCAGGTGTGGATGAGATTCGCCCTGAGATGCTGAAGGCCCTAGACATTGTTGGGCTGTCCTGGTTGACACGCCTCTTCAGTGTGGAGGTTGGGGATAGTGCCTGTGGAGTGGCAGACCGGGGTGGTGGCTCCCATCTTCAAAAAGGGGGACTGGAGGGTGTGCTCCAATTACTGTGGTATCACACTGCTCAGCCTCCCCGGGAAAGTTTATTCCAGGGTGCTGGAAAGGAGACTCCTACCAATTGTTGAACCTCGGATCCAGGAAGAGCAATGCGGATTCCATCCTGGCTGTGGCACAGTGGACCAGCTCTTTACCCTTGCAGGGCTGCTGGGGGGTTTATGGGAGTTTGCCCATCCAGTCTACATGTGTTTTGTCGACTTGGAGAAGACTTTCGACCGTGTTCCTCGGGGGGGCTGTGGGGGGTACTGTGCGAGTATGGGGTACCGGGGTCGCTGCTACAAGCCATCTGGTCCCTATATAACCAAAGTGAAAGCTGTGTCCGCATTCTTGGCACAAAGTCAAACACGTTCTCAGTGGGTGTTGGACTCTGCCAGGGATGCCCCTTGTCACCAATTCTGTCTGTGATATTCATGGACAGGATCTCAAGGCGCAGCTGGGGGGAGGAGAGTGTCCGGTTTGGTGGCCTCAGAATTGCATCTCTCCTCTTTGCAGATTGTGGTTCTGTTGGCTTCATCAGACTGTGACCTTCAGCATGCACTGGGGCGGTTTGCAGCCGAGTGTGAAGCGGCTGGGATGAGAGTCAGCATCTCCAAGTCCGAGGCCATGGTTCTCTGCTGGAAAATGGCGAATTGCCCCCGAAGGAGTTCAAGTATCTCGGGGTCTTGTTCACAAGTGATGGTAAAATTGAATATGTGATGGACAGGCGGATTGGTGCAGCATCAGCAGTAATGCGGGCGTTGTACCGGACTGTGGTGGTGAAGAGGGAGCTGAGCCGGAAGGCACAGCTTTCGATTTACCAGTTGATCTACGTTCCAACCCTCACCTATGGTCAAGAGCTTTGGGTAGTGACCGAATGAATGAGATCGCAGATACAAGCGGCCGAAATTAGTTTCCTCCACAGGGTGGCTGGGCTCACCCTTAGAGATAGGGTAAGGAGCTCGGACATCTAGAGGGAGCTCGGAGTAGAGCCGCTGCACCTTCGCATCGAAAGGAGCCAGTTTAGGTGGTTCGGGCATCTGATTAGGCATTTGTACCTTGAGTCAGAACTAAGCAGGGTGATGCTGCTTTTGGCTACTATGCTGCACACAGATGGAACCAATTTTCTAAAGATCTCAAAACCATCCCAACTTTAGCCACTTTCAAATCTAAATTAAAATGAATAACATTTTTTTTCACATATGTGATCTATCCTACAGATATTGATATTGAAACTAAAACTGAAAGGTGTACTGTTGCTGGTTTAATGCCAATATCACTATCAACAGATCATTTTCACTGTGTATTTTTGAGAACCGTGCACGTCACGTGAGACTCCGAATCTCTAGATGAGCCGTGATGAAGACGCGTCTCATGCACGTCTCACGCGGGTTGTGTGGCTGCTCTAACCTGTTAACATGGGCGCCAAAATGAAAAGCAAGAGGTTCCACGACGCACATGCACTGCTCAGGTCGGCGGTGTGGCCTGGCCATTAGCTCATTTACTGCTAACTATTTACACAATGGAGAAAAAAAGTCAAACAGTCGAACACTGAGCATCACATTCACAGGCTATGTTGTTGGAAAATCAAACCCAGGTGAACAAGGGAAAAGTGAGGAAAATGCATGTATGGTAGCTCCTTGTGTTAGAAGGGTTATAACAATTAATCCAGCAAATGTCCAAGCAGGGTAATGTTCTTTTGTCAGTCTTTAAAAGTAGTACATGAACATATCTCCCCAAGGTGTCACCACACCACAAGTTCTCAAGCTGTATGAAAAAGCACTGCTATCTGAGTTAATTTCTTATATATGAATACACAAATACTTACCTTGCATTGGAATAAGATGGTGATTTGGCTTTAGCCTGGTAGACTCCTTTTATAAGTCCTCATGCATAGCATATTTAATGTAAACCAGTATTGAAAAATGCACATGGGAGGACTAAATGATTGTCATAATTTTATTTGTGATATTGCCCTGTTCATTTTTTCATCTAATAATTGTTTTGTGACTCCTACATGTGCATCATTTCTATTTTAAACTAAATACTGATTTGTCAGTAGGAACTGTAGAATGTAATGTATCATTGCAACAACTGAATTGATGAAAACTGCATAAATTTGATGAACCACTAAAGTCAGCGTTGGCCTTAGAGGCATGTAATTCCTTATTTGCGCTGCACGTTGATGTCATGTAACTACAGTAGCACTACTGCTTATGTGTAAACATAACAACAATATACAACAATATACAGTAAGTTATTGAAAATTACATGTGCCGTCAATATACCTATAATAACTGTAAAGAACGTTTATGTTAGGTTTATTGGGTATTCTGTGGTATTTAACTGTAAAAAGTTAAGCACTAATAGCCCTGTCAAGGAGTTTTTTTATGAGTGGGTCCCCATTTTGTCTGTCCCATGCATGCACATGAAAACGCACGTGCTTGTGGGTGATGCATTACACATTCTTGCCATTGGTTGCATAGTATTCCACTAATACACACGTAACAATGTGCCAACAAAGGCAAAGAGAAGTAGACTGCTAGCTTGTGGATGCAAACGATGCAAGATTTACGTGGCTTAGAAATTGTTTAGAAAAGAAAATGTTTGTTAGATCTCAAGGATACATACTGTCTTTCTTGGTGAGTAACACTGAATGTAAACAAATGTAACAAAAAGGAAAAAGTTGCAGATACAAATCACAAGGTTTTGTCTTATTCAGTTTATTAATTAACAAAGCAGGATGGGGATATGTGAGAATTGTACACGAAAGCAGAAGTACTAACCTTCAGGACTGAGCTCATTCACCTCCCCGGGCTGGATGTCTCCAAACACTGGAGCGTTGTCGTTCTCATCCATAACCTTGAATTTTATGGGAACATTTTGCTCTGCCAGCCTGCCATCACTGTACTTAGCAACACCTGACAGCTGAAACACACAACTCAAATGTTGTTGTCTTGATCACCTGTCTCAGCGGGTGCATTTATAAACATAGTCTGTGACATTAATGTGTAGCAAATGGATGCCAAATATCTCAATATTAAATATGAAAAGCAGCAAATACTATACTTATGAAGTGAAAAATGACATCAAAGTCAAAAAGTACAATAGAATAGAACAGAATCTGTCATGTATCACTCACATTGTACGTATCGATGAGCTCCCTGTCAAGCACTTTGGTCACACGAATTAGTCCACTTTTAGGGTCAACAACAAACACATGGAAGGGATATTGGCTTGCACCAATGCCTTCTAGAGAGTAGTGAATATTCCCTGTGCCATCATCGAAATCTGAACGAATCTGAAACACAGAAGAGCTGACTCAGCTAAACACAGTCTAATTCATCATTTCAGTGCACCAGACGGAAAACACAACAACATTTGCACCAAAATAATAACTATTTGAAAAACAAAAACTCTAAACCATCATCTGTTGTTGAACGCTTATCAACATACATCCCCCAAGCATTTTACTGTCTCTTCAACTTGTCTGGCTACTCGTGCTCCCCTTTTGAGGCCACCACCCTGCAGATACATGCTTGTCTGTGCTAAGACAGTCCCGTCTTTGTTGAGGATGCTGAAAATGTTCCAGTGGCCCCCTCTGGTAACTCTACTGAAGCTCAGTGAAACTGATGTTTGTGTTGTCATTTTTGTAATTGTACACATTTGTGCAGGACTTTCTTCACCTGCTAAGGATAAGGATGCTGTATGTATGGAGGGATGGTGTGCTGACCATTTGCTAAGACTGACAGTTGTTAGATTAATTGGGTAATTGGGACAACAGGTGGGAGGTAATGAGTAATTTAGAGATTACTTCCCCAGGATTTCACAAAAAAATTGAAAACTCCCGAAAATAATAAAAAAAGATAAACATGGTTATTGACTATTCAACTTTTTTTCTGTATTGAAATAAATTGCCTGAAATGAATTTCTTCATTTAGGCCTGGATATACTGTTGCATCAAGTTTGAAAATCCAAAATGTCTCTCTGGAGGAGTGTATGCAAATGGTCCTCAACTCTAATACATGGTTTAACCCAAACTTTTAATTCTTAATAAACAATTATTGCTGTTATGTGCCTCCTTAAAATGCTTTGAATTGGATAGTCCACATTTTGCTTTTTTATTGCATATTTGTGTTCAGAGACATGGACAAACAAGACAATATACTGCAAAGGTGGTGTTACAATTGAAATTAAAGCTGCAAGCAGCATTGGAGGGCCCGAAGCACACCTGCGCACGTCGGGGAGCGCAGCGCACGCCGGGGAGCGCACGACCACAGCGCGCAGAGCTCACACTCCCCCACACACACACACGCCACCGACCGGGTACCAGGACCACCAAGTCAGAGCGCGCACGCGACCAGAGATGCCAGGGGGAGGTTGGGCCGAGCCTCCCCAAGCAGAATGAGAAGAAGATGAGAAGAAAATAACACACGCACACACACGAGCCTCCCCAAGCAGGAGAGCCCTTATTCTGAGCAAAACAGATAAGCAAACAGTATTCAACAGAGACCAAAGGGGTATCCCCAAGGTGGATTCGAACCGGCGTCCTCTGATTACGAAGCGAGCGCACTGACCACTGTACCATCTGTCTGCTGTGGAGAAACTGGGAAATTGTGTGCTGTAGTAATGTACGAATGTGCGAGACGCGAGACAGTTGTTTGAGAGTGACGAGAGCGGATCAAATGGAGATTGTCATGCTAAAATATGACACACATACATAACTGTTCTTCTGCTTATATGCTCAAAAACATTCCACTGTCTCAGTACAAACATAGCCTTATCAAAAGACATATTTGAAAAGACACATGTAGTTCCTTAACAATAATGCACTCACATCTTTTAACACAATTAAAAGATAACCTCAAAAACAAATAACTCACACCCAAAAAGTAATGGATATGTCCGTTTATTCACATGTGTCAAATATATAATAACAACCTTTTTAGGTTACAAAAATACTATGTTCTAGCTAAACATACTTCACTATAATTTACCAACAAAAACCAAATAACAATTGACCATAACTGAGAGCAAAAACAAACATGCAAACACTGACATCTACAGAGTGCAGAGCTCATTGAGCTCAAGTTTAGAAATACTGACAAAGACAAACATCACTCACTCAGAGTCAGTCCTGTCTCCTGTCCTCCTCCCTGTGTGTTCTCATGCAGGTCTATCCATTAGTAAACCAACACTGCCCTCCGGTGGAAGAATCAATTCATTACAGGAGCATTAATGACACATGACAGACATGAAAGTTGAAAGGCACGTCACGGGCACGCCGTTGTAGCAAATTGCAAGATTTCAGTATCATTGGGTGCCCAACTTGTCAAGAGGGCATAGGGCAAGTTTGAAGTGGATCCCATAAAATCTGTAGGAGCAGTTAAGATAAGAAGGAGGCATGAAAATTAACAGTTTATGAAAAATAACTGACTTCCTGTTGGCTTTAGAGTACGACTCCAAGAGGCTTTTTTGTAGGTCTGGACATGACGCATAAGCCACATGAATTTCATAATTTTACGTCCAATTTTAAGGGGGGGGCTTTGATTTTTACATGTAAAAACACGGTAAATTGTGTGTACATAGGTGGCGCTATGACTTTGATTCAAAATTGACCCCTACATGTGTTCAGGCCGGGAATGTCATCCACCGTGAGGAATATGGAAAAGATGGGATCATTTTCAGCCAAGTTACAGCAGTTTGAATTGTCATGATGGACCATCGCCATTCGCCGCGCCGCTGAGACCGCGCCCTTTGGTGAAAAGTCACAATTTTCGCTGTCAAGCATCATGAACATCTTGAGGCTTTAGTGGCCACTTTTCAGGCAGTTCTGCTCAACCCACTGGGATTTGTATGTCAGAATGTAAAACGTGACATGTCCTGCCGTCAATAGGTGGCGCTATGACTTTGATTCAAAATTGACCCCTACATGTGTTCAGGCCGGGAATGTCATCCACCGTGAGGAATATGGACAAGATGTGATCATTTTCAGCCAAGTTACAGCAGTTTGAATTTTCATGATGGACCATCGACATTCGCCGCCCCGCCGAGACCAGGCTCTCCGATCAAATCGCGATTTTATTCGCTGTCCTGCATCATCAATGTCTTTTAGGCTTTAGGGGCCAATTTTGAGGTTGTTCTGCTCAACCCACTCTGAGATGCATGTCCGACTGTAAAACGTGACACTTCCTGCCGTCACTAGGTGG
This sequence comes from Macquaria australasica, assembly GCA_005408345.1. NCBI lineage: Eukaryota > Metazoa > Chordata > Actinopteri > Centrarchiformes > Percichthyidae > Macquaria > Macquaria australasica. Next base: position 6,828 of record SEMN01001355.1, on the reverse strand, counting down.
CGCTATGACTGTGGCTGAAAATGAGCATATAGATGTGTTCAGGGTGGGGGGGCATGGCACGTGGTAAGTTTGGGGCCTGTAGGTCAATGTACAGTCCAGTTATAGACCACTTCCTGTTTGGCGGCCAGACACCTAACTTCCACGCCGCGTCACGGGCACACCGTTGTAGCAAATAGCAAGATTTGAGTAAGCTTGGGTGCCCAACTTGTCACGAGGGCATAGGCCAAGTTTGAAGGCGATCGGATAAAATCTGTAGGGCTAGTTCGCGAAAGTACGAGGCATGGAATGGGGGTGCTGAGGCCTAAAAATGACCACTTTATGAAAAATACCCGACTTCCTGTTGGGTTTAGAGTAGGGGTCCAAGAGGCTTATATTTAGGTATGGGCATGATACATATGCACACTCAATTTGGTGAAATTAGCTCAAAGCGAAAGTGGGGGGCATTGAGATTTTCACAGATAGGTGGCGCTAACAATTTTTCTCCCCCCCCCCCCTGCTCCGAACCCATGTCAGACCTCTATTTTCGCAATAACACACGTGCGTGCAAATTTTCCCGAGAATCGGAGCACGTTCAGGCACCCATTTTTGCAGTCAAAGACGGCAAGATAATAATAATAATAATAATTAAAGCTGCAAGCAGCATTGGAGGGCCCGAAGCACACCTGCGCACGTCGGGGAGCGCAGCGCACGCCGGGGAGCGCACGACCACAGCGCGCAGAGCTCACACTCCCACACACACACACGCCACCGACCGGGTACCAGGACCACCAAGTCAGAGCGCGCACGCGACCAGAGATGCCAGGGGGAGGTTGGGCCGAGCCTCCCCAAGCAGAATGAGAAGAAGATGAGAAGAAAATAACACACACACACACACACGAGCCTCCCCAAGCAGGAGAGCCCTTATTCTGAGCAAAACAGATAAGCAAACAGTATTCAAACAGAGACCAAAGGGGTATCCCCAAGGTGGATTCGAACCGGCGTCCTCTGATTACGAAGCGAGCGCACTGACCACTGTACCATCCGTCTGCTGTGGAGAAACTGGGAAATTGTGTGCTGTAGTAATGTACAAACGCGAGACGCGAGACAGTTGTTTGAGTGTGACAACGAGAGCGGATCAAATGGAGATTGTCATGCTAAAATATGACACACATACATAACTGTTCTTCTGCTTATATGCTCAAAAACATTCCACTGTCTCAGTACAGCCTTATTATGAAAAGACACATGTAGTTCCTTAACAATAATAAAGAGCAAAAATAAACATGCAAACACTGACATACACACACACACACACACACATGCAGCAGGTCAGAGAGGCTGCAGAGGAGACAGTGAATTGACATAGTAAAACTATGTATCTCCAGCACATTGGGTTGTGAACTAAATTGAACTGGTCTGAAGCATGATTCACCTGGGCTGAAAATTAATCCATCAAGTGAAATGACAGAATAACTGACTTAAATAAACATGCAAACACTGACATCTACAGAGTGCAGAGCTCATTGAGCTCAAGTTTAGAAATACTGACAAAGACAAACATCACTCACTCACAGTCAGTCCTGTCTCCTGTCCTCCTCCCTGTGTGTTCTCATGCAGGTCTATCCATTAGTAAACCAACACTGCCCTCCGGTGGAAGAATCAATTCATTACAGGAGCATTAATGACACATGACAGACATGAAAGTTGAAAGGCACGTCACGGGCACGCCGTTGTAGCAAATTGCAAGATTTCAGTATCATTGGGTGCCCAACTTGTCAAGAGGGCATAGGGCAAGTTTGAAGTGGATCCCATAAAATCTGTAGGAGCAGTTAAGATAAGAAGGAGGCATGAAAATTAACAGTTTATGAAAAATAACTGACTTCCTGTTGGCTTTAGAGTACGACTCCAAGAGGCTTTTTTGTAGGTCTGGACATGACGCATAAGCCACATGAATTTCATAATTTTACGTCCAATTTTAAGGGGGGGGCTTTGATTTTTACATGTAAAAACACGGTAAATTGTGTGTACATAGGTGGCGCTATGACTTTGATTCAAAATTGACCCCTACATGTGTTCAGGCCGGGAATGTCATCCACCGTGAGGAATATGGAAAAGATGGGATCATTTTCAGCCAAGTTACAGCAGTTTGAATTGTCATGATGGACCATCGCCATTCGCCGCGCCGCTGAGACCACGCCCTTTGGTGAAACGGCACAATTTTCGCTGTCAAGCATCATGAACATCTTGAGGCTTTAGTGGCCACTTTTGAGGCAGTTCTGCTCAACCCACTGGGATTTGTATGTCAGAATGTAAAACGTGACATGTCCTGCCGTCAATAGGTGGCGCTATGACTTTGATTCAAAATTGACCCCTACATGCGTTCAGGCCGGGAATGTCATCCACCGTGAGGAATATGGACAAGATGTGATCATTTTCAGCCAAGTTACAGCAGTTTGAATTTTCATGATGGACCATCGACATTCGCCGCCCCGCCGAGACCAGGCTCTCCGATCAAATCGCGATTTTATTCGCTGTCCTGCATCATCAATGTCTTTTAGGCTTTAGGGGCCAATTTTGAGGTTGTTCTGCTCAACCCACTCTGAGATGCATGTCCGACTGTAAAACGTGACACTTCCTGCCGTCACTAGGTGGCGCTATGACTGTGGCTGAAAATGAGCATATAGATGTGTTCAGGGCGGGGGGGGCATGGCACGTGGTAAGTTTGGGGCCTGTAGGTCAATGTACAGTCCAGTTATAGACCACTTCCTGTTTGGCGGCCAGACACCTAACTTCCACGCCGCGTCACGGGCACACCGTTGTAGCAAATAGCAAGATTTGAGTAAGCTTGGGTGCCCAACTTGTCACGAGGGCATAGGCCAAGTTTGAAGGCGATCGGATAAAATCTGTAGGGCTAGTTCGCGAAAGTACGAGGCATGGAATGGGGGTGCTGAGGCCTAAAAATGACCACTTTATGAAAAATACCCGACTTCCTGTTGGGTTTAGAGTAGGGGTCCAAGAGGCTTATATTTAGGTATGGGCATGATACATATGCACACTCAATTTGGTGAAATTAGCTCAAAGCGAAAGTGGGGGCATTGAGATTTTCGCAGATAGGTGGCGCTAACAATTTTTCTCCCCCCCCCCCCTGCTCCGAACCCATGTCACATTGCAATTTTCGCAATAACACACGTGCGTGCAAATTTTCCCGAGAATCGGAGCACGTTCAGGCACCCATTTTTGCCCTGAAAGACGGCAAATAATTATAATAATAATAATAATAATAATTCCTTGAATTTCAATAGGTCCTTGCACCGACTTTCGGTGCTTCGGGCCCTAAAAATATGTAAGTTTCATTTTCCTTACCACATTAGAAACTGCTTTGGAATTTTTTGTATTCAAAGCTGAATGCTGAATAACTACTTTTGTGTAAACTGAAAGTGATTAAAGTAATAAAAGTATTGAGGAAATATTTTTATTACATTGATAAAAACAAAGGAATAGAAAGATAGTAACTTACAACTTCAAGAAAGGCTTTTCTCAGGAGAAACACATGCAGATGAACAAAACACATGAGCGGGAGATGTCTGTATTTCCAATTTTCAAGATTTCCAGTTGACTGCTGTCTTGTTGTGTCAAAGCCTGATTTGGACCTGAACAGTCTGGTTGCTGGTTCAGTAGAAGCCTCAAAGAGGGAGACGCTCACCTGATCCGCTTATTGTAGCTCAGGTGAGTATCTACAGCACAGGTTACAAACGTATGTGGCAATGTGTAGATGCTACATAGCTGAACGCAGCATTGTTTGAGGTCAAGGGGCAGGTTTTATTTCACATTTTTGTCTCTAATTAACAGGCATCTTGTTGAATCTGTACACTAACAGTAAGGCAAAAAGTTATACCACGTAACTTCCTCTAAAACCACAAATCATCTTTTTTACATTTCTGTTTGTATACTAATTAAACAAATGAAATACATTGTGTTAGGAAGTTGAGTTGCGTAGTGTTAAGCTCACTTAGCACACAGACGTGAGAGTGGTATCATCTCATTTCACTCAAAAACAAAAACAAAAAAAGGACATAAGCGTACTTCCCAAAATGCCACATTATTCCTTTGAGATAGTTTTATCAAACTAAGGACTGGGAGTTCAATTGAGTTCTGTTGTGTGACATTTTTGGAGTTTAAGATTTTGGCAGCATCATATTTCAGGCCCAGAAGTCAACAACACAGAGTTGTTGAGTGACATTTTTCTAATATGAGTACAGCTGAAGGTAATTCATGTGCTTTGCAGGTTACAGTGAGAAGACATTCCCATGCTTTGTTGTGCCACTTTAGTTTCCTTTGTGGCTTTATAGGTCAGAGTGTGCCATGTCATCAATGTGAGAAATGAAAATACATGACGAGTTTAAAGTTCTAACCGTAACCGAGCAACACATACTCCCCTACTTATGATAGCATAATATAAAACACATTTAGACTGCTAAAAGGGGTCAATTTACAACAAACACTTCATCTCACAGTGAAGAAAGACTGGAGGAGTTTTGATGGTTAGGGAAAAACTAAAACATTTCAGTGTAATTGTACAGAGAGGTTTGACACATCAGCTCTTTTAGATGGACATAACGATTATAATGTACAAACAAAACTGAAAATAGCAGAGACATAACAAGACTATATATAAAATGTATATTTTTTAAATAATAAATAAAAATAAAACATTTATATATTTCACTAAGTGCATGTACCGTGTTCAACAAATGGTCAGTTCCTTCTTGTGTTTAACATATCTAACTGTGGTTATATTCAGAAAGTTCACTTTGGAGTCAGTCCATTTATTTTATTTATGGGAATATTTCCCATTATTAAAACCAGTCATACAAATAAAATAAAATAAAAAATAAAATCCTAACTGCCTTCAAAACAAAGAGAAAGGTCCTTTCCCTGTAGATCACTTGCTCAGTCTTCCTCCTTACAAAATGTTCAATGTCTGTCTAGAATATTTTTGTGTCACTACAATGAAAAAGAAAACACATGGCAAATATGTTCTTTTCCTAATCCAGATAAATCACAAGAATATTCAGTCTAGACCTCTTCAACACGTTTTACTGGGTATACAGTGCAAAATATTATAAGAAACCTCTTTTACTTTATTACTAACTACTAACACAATATTTTTTACCAACCATATTTTATGCAAATACAACTCTCCTTAAAGAGATGGCCTGAAATATGTCCCCTGGGGAAGAGCCACACCTTGTATGACATTTGTGATATATTTATTGGAGCATTTTCCCTCAACAAAAAAGGTATATTTTATTGTCAAACGTATCTACAGCTGAGCCATCAGTAGCAGAGTTTATAAAAAAATATAGTACTCCCCTTGACAAAGAACTAAACACCACTTATTATTCTTAAAGTGTAACAGGTAAACTAAATTTAGAGACAAACTCTTTATATGTTAGGTGACCACATGCATTAAGTTGTTCAACGCCACTATTTTATCATCATGAAACAACATATCCCATGAGTCTTAGCCGCTGACAAAGCCTCATGGGAGCTGTAGTTGTTGAATGCCAACAAAACACTCCGCGTTTTTATCATGGATGTATTTTTTTATCTTAAAGTAGCATATGTCATAATTTTAGATCCTACTTTTTTCTTTTTCTTACAACCTCATTCTCGCGCATCCAGCGCATTAGGCGTGCGTAGGAGATATGGGCAGGCTCTCTCATTTGAACATACGTCATGAGAGAGTATCCAGACGCTCACGAGACCTGCCATTGAGTGCAGGTGAAATATGTTTGTGTTATTTAAATAGGCAGCTAGGAAAAATGTATTTACAGAAGGACGCCAGTTTACATGCTGCACTCTGTCCGCGGCGTGTTCTGTAACGTTAGCTAGCTAATGATACTAAAATCTTTGGGTCCTAGCCAAGCCTCTAGCCAAATATTTAGCAATTTAAAGTAGGTATGCTTATTGGCAAAAAGTGACACCTCACAGGGCATTACTGAAGACCTCAAACAAATCACTAGGGATTTCTCTTCATTTCGGCGTTAATGTAGTACATGAAAAAGCAATTATGTCATTAATATTTTGACTTGCATCCCCCCGCCTTTCATTTCTAGTCTTCGTGCAATAACGTTAACGTTACGTTACTAATTAACGTTAATAACGGAGACGGAGAAAGCCAATTTAACCATAAAGTAGATATTGTGTTGAAACATATTGCTCCAGGTCGAATAACCTGCATGCCGAATGTTCTGCTATTGCATGTAACGGAGTCAACACGCCCTTAAATACATGTTTATCGTGTCCTGCAACAAATAAACAGTACATTTTCGAATTTCTCAGCGGGGTTTGGTTTCGCGTTTTCTGACCAGAGCAGATAACGGTATGGATCGGGGCTAACGTTAGTCAAACACGTCACCTATCTGGTGGAGGTTACTAGAACTTGTAAATACAGATAAACAAATAATAACAGTGTGACTGAATACTGGCTGGTAGATGGTCAAGCTAGTAAACATTCGTTTACTGCCGAGACATCGTGCAAACAAACGTCAGCAGCTAGCATAAATATGTGTTGGCAATGCAAATTGAGTCCAATTAAATTAGGTTTTTACACTTTTTCTTATCATTAATGAAGTCAACAGCAGTTACGGTAAAATTAAGCAGTGTTTAATAACATTTGTTATGTATAAAAATCAGTTTTAATACCTTATTAGTTTAGTTGTTATTGTGTTTATGTTGCATATTCCTAGGTACATCTGTCTTGAATTAAACTACACGACACGTAAGTTAGCAAGAATGATTAGTGGTTGTTTTCTGGGGCCTTAGGCAAAAAACTGAATAACTAAG
>SEMN01001354.1:0-66118 GCA_005408345.1 Macquaria australasica | reverse complement strand
ACTCAGCCATAATATTACGACCACCAGCCTAATATTGTGCAGGTCCCCTTTTTGCCGCCAAAACAGCCCTGACCCGTCAAGGCCTGGACTCCACTAGACCTCTGAAGGTGTGCTGTGGTATCTGGCACCAAGACGTTGGCAGCAGATCCTTTAAGTCCTGTAAGTTGCGAGGTGGGGCCTCCATGGATCGGACTTGTTTGTCCAGCACATCCCACAGATGCTCAACTGGATTGAGATCTGGGGAATTTGGAGGCCAAGTCAACACCTTGAACTTGTTGTCATGTTCCTCAAACCATTCCTGAACCATTTTTGCAGTGTGGCAGGGCGCATTATCCTGCTGAAAGAGGCCACTGCCATCAGGGAATACCGTTTCCATGAAGGGGTCTACTCGGTCTGCACCAATGTTTAGGTAGGTGGTACATGTCAAAGTTACATCCACATGAATGGCAGGACCCAAAGTTTCCCAGCAGAACATTGCCCAAAGCATCACACTGCCTCCGCCGGCTTGCCTTCTTCCCATAATGCATCCTGGTGCCATGTCTTCCCCAGGTAAGCGACGCACGCGCACCCGGCCATCCACATGATGTAAAAGAAAACATGATTCATCAGACCAGGCCACCTTCTTCCATTGCTCCGTGGTCCAGTTCTGATGCTCACGTGCCCATTGTAGGCGCTTTCGGCGGTGGACAGGGTCAGCATGGGCACCCTGACCGGTCTGCGGCTACGCAGCCCCATACGCAACAAACTGTGATGCACTGTGTGTTCTGACACCTTTCTATCAGAACCAGCATTAACTTTTTCAGCAATTTGAGCTACAGTAGCTCTTCTGTTGGATCGGACCACACGGGCCAGCCTTCGCTCCCCACGCGCATCAGTGAGCCTTGGCCACCCATGACCCTGTCGCCGGTTCACCGGTTTTCCTTCCTTGGACCACTTTTGGTAGGTACTGACCACTGCAGACCGGGAACACCCCACAAGAGCTGCAGTTTTGGAGATGCTCTGACCCAGTCGTCTAGCCATCACAGTTTGGTCCTTGTCAAAGTCGCTCACATCCTTACGTTTGCCCATTTTTCCTGCTTCCAACACATCAACTTCGAGGACAAAATGTTCACTTGCTGCCTAATATATCCCACCCACTGACAGGTGCCACTGTAACGAGATAATCAATGTTCTTCACTTCACCTGTCAGTGGTTATAATGTTATGGCTGATAGGTGTATATATGCGTGTGGGTGTATATTCTATAACATCAGCAACAGGAAGTGTGTGTGTGTTGCGCCGTCTCTTACCGCTTCGTCAGCCACCAGCAGAGGATGTGTAGACTCTTCTCCCACAGAGGGCAGACGGGTGGAGGCCACAGATGGGTGACGGGTGGAGGGGTGAGACGGAGCCTCACCCACAGACGGGATCCTGGTCACACCGTTAGGCACCGTGGGCACCGCATAACCCAGAGCTACACACACACACAGATTTCAGGATGGATCATAAGATCAGATAAATTGTATTGATCCCCAGCAGGGAAATACACAGTGACAGCAGCAAGTACAGGTGAGTGTGTGTGCGGTGTGTGTACCTGCAGGAGTGTGTGCTGCCTGCTGGTTGGGCTCCAGCACCGCCTCCTCCACCACGCTGATGCTGTGGCTGTGCATCACCTCCTGCAGCATGTTGAAGATCTCTTCAGCTCGAGAACATTTGAAGGCAAAAATACCTGCCAAGACCAAAAGAAGCCATCAGCACTGCTCACCTGCTCACCCAGCTGTGCTGCTGAACTAACAGATCAGGTGTAGTACTGAGGGTTTCATTCAGAGGGGGGCAGTGCTGCTTGTCATGTGTGATGTGATCAATGAATTATCGATCCACCTGCTGATCTGAATCAGATCCCGTCTCGTTATCAATAAGTTACCAGGTGATGGTTTAAACTCATTAAATAGGCTTGTTTACTTCAGGTGTCCCCTCCTCCTCCCTCCTCCGTCAGTGTGACGGGGGCTTTAACCTGGAACAGCAGCTTTATTTCACCTCCACCTGTAACAGACAGACAGTTTGGTACCTTGACCCGTCTGGCAGCGCCGGCCGCTCTCAAACGAGAACAGGTTGGAGTCGTAACCATAGCGCCGCAGGCACAGGTAAGGCCACCTGACATCGTCACGGCGATGGGTGTGGAGGACGAGCTCGGCATCGGTCAGCTCCATCACACCTGAACCCAACTCGTTCCCATCGTCGTCCACGTTGATCACCTGAACAGGTACACACACAGAGTCAGACAGGTAAGTACACACACACACAGTCAGAGACAGGTACAGATGTGTGTGTGTGTGTGTGTGTCTGTTGTCCTGTCCTGATTATGTACCGAGTCATGACCTGACCTGATATATACACACACACACATATATACACACACACACACACACACACACACACACACACACACACACACACACACACACACACACACACACACACACACGTGCTGCTCGGACTAACTGATGATGAAAATAAAGGCCGGCTGCAGCCCTGCTTCATAACTGTGTACGAGTTATTCTTTCCCAGCAAAGTAAAAACCTGTTTCACATTTCTGAAGCTGCATAATGACGTTTAATTACTTTCAATTAAAAGCTTGTTTCTGCTGGAGACGAATGACTCCAGCTCCACCCTAAAATAACCTGCTGACCAATCAGCGATGAGCTTGGTGATGGAGGTGTTAACGTCACGTGTCGACTCTCACAGACAGAAGCAGTGACTGAGCGCTCCCAGCCACAGTGAATAATCCTGCACGGTGTGGGCCGGCGCTCTCTGCCTGGCTCGGAGGTCGCTGTGGGGGCAGGAACTCACCTTGAATTTGCTTTGATGATTATCTGGAATTGACTCTTTCTCTGGACAGCTTAAACAGCTACCCATGGCTTCTTCAGAGCACCATCTGATGTCTGGGAAACAAGGAGCAGGTATGAGGAGCGGGACCAGCAGGGGACTGAAACTCTGTCACATCAAGAAGGTCTGCTCACCTAGATCCTGCCTCCAGTAGCCCTGGTTCCATCCTCAGAGCCTGGGGGACTCTCATGCTTTAGTTGATCTGTGAACATGAACAGCAGCTCTGCAGAGACAGACAGACAGACAGACAGAGACACACACACACACACAGTTTCAAAAAGAAATCCAAACTGGGAGAATGGCCTCTGAGGACGACCCGCTCCTGAAGGACAACCTCGGGGATTGAGACGCATCGTGTTCTAGCTCGTCTTTGATCCTGAAGCTACTCTAAACATGTTCATGTGCATCATGTGCTGAAGGCTGTCCGTCTGCACTCTGTCTTGTTGCGGTAACAAGACAAACAACGGACAGATGGAGGACAGAATCCACAGTCCCTGTTCTGATGGGAGACATTGAAACTTCTGTTGAAGCCAACACCAACCAGTCTGTCTGTCCTCTGTCCATCTGTGCAGTGGGTTTTGTCCTCCCTCACACATTACTGTAAGGCTGCAGCTATTGATTGTTTTGATTATTGATTAATTGGACAGATATTGCTCTGACTGATAGAAAGAGGACGACAGACGTCTTTAACGTCTCCAGAACGCTGTCTCGTCACCGCATCACTTTATAAACAGCAAGTTAAATTGATCCCATTGTCTGTTGCTCACTGTGTCTGTACGTACTGTTAGAGGGCTGCAACTAACAATTATTTTCATTATTGATTACCAATTAGTTTCTGGATTTATCATTTGATCTACGAAATATCAGCGGTGCGCTTCCTCCACACACATTCAGTTTATTACAAACTGAACACAGTCACATTTGACAAACAGGAACTCTTTTTTGCCAGTTGGGTTGAAAAATTATGAAAAGATTAATCAATGATGAAAATATTTGGAGATCAATTTTGTGTAGCCAGCCAACTGTTGCAGCTCTGGAAACACTGTGAACCTGTTTTATTCAAGGATTATAAATCACTGCATCTTTTTATTAGGCATGTGTAGGGCTGCAACTAAGGATTCGTTTAATTATTGATTAATCTGCAGATCTTTTATTTTCACGATACATGTAACCGTTTGGTCTATAAAACCATCAAAAAAGCAAAAAAGGTTCTGAATAATTTCTTTACTTCTCAAACTGTTTTCACTTTCATGTGCGATACGAAGAAAACCATAAATCTTCACTTCAGAGACCAGAGCTGAATCAGCATCGTCAACTATTTTAATAGTTTGAGTCATTATTTAATCAAAAAAGCCAAACATGAACTGCTGTAGTTCCTCCGGGTAGTCAGGTGGTCTGTTGAAACTGCTGCTGGACACCTGAGGACTCACCTGGACAGTTCTCATGATTCTAACCGAAAAATGAATCGACTGAGTCTCCAGGTGAGTCTCCAGGTGTCCAGCAGCAGTTCATGTTTGGCTTTTGGCTCGTTCATTTCCTTGTGATTGACACTGGATTCATTTAAGTTATCTCTGAATGAAAGGTTATCACAGCTTCTTAAATATCAGAGACTTGCTTCACTGCAGCTCATGTTGTGAACTGCAGACATCAGGCTAACTGAGCTCTCCTAACTTCTCTTTATAGTCTTTATTTTGACATATAACAGACTAAATTATTAACAGAAAAATGAGAACATACATTTACTCAATAATGAAAGTAGTCATTAGTTGCAGACCTGCTGGACTAACCTTATCAAGAGTAATTAAGATGCTTTAAAGCTGTTAACCAGCTCCGACTTCTCCGCCTGCTAACTAACTTCTACAAGTTTGAACAACTTCAGCAGCAGCTACAGTTTGGAGAAGCTGCGCTGTCTCAGTATTTATGATCAGTGTAAAGGCAGCTAGTTAGCGCAGAGCTAAGCTGACCTGTCTGCTGGTTGAATAAGCTAACGCAGATTCCAGCTACCTAATTAGCTCCGAGGCTAGTTAGCGTCCCGAGAACACACCAGCGCATTCCGCTAACTCCTGTAAATAAAGCGCTCGCTTCAGGAAGGGATACTTACGAGACACCGTTAGTGTGTTGAATTACAGCGGCCAAACCTTCCGGACATTCACACAGTTGTGAAGCAGCTCTGATTTGTCCCGAAACGTCGCTGGCCAGTAAACCAACAAGCCAGCTAGCGTTAGCCCGCTGCTACACCAGCAGATCCTCCATCTTTCCTCTGCGCTGCTAGAGCGCCAAAAAAACAATCACAACTTCTTTCAAATGTGTCTAACGCTCGTGTTTGCGCAAATGAAACAATGAGAAACGGTTTAAATCCATCGGTAGTCCTCCGTGGTTCACTGCGGGGTACGACGTTCCGTCCAAACGCACTTTTTTCTCGCCGAAAAGCAAGTTTGCTGCGGTCGGACCGTGTTTTCCGCTGCTAGCCTGTTGGGCTAAATCACTGCAACTTGGCTAAACTTCCGAGAGTTCAGCAGCAGCCTCCAGTGTGGTGAAGCCCCGCAGGAGTGCGCATGCGCGGGCCGTGTGGCTCGGGGCAGCCGGGGCCTCTCCCAGAGCAGACATAATGAATGACTAACAGAAAGTCATCTGAAATACATAATTACTTGTTTTATTCAAACACCCACAGATATGCGTCATCACATGTCCCATACAGTGTGATTGATATGGAGCGTTACATCATGGTGGAGAATGGATGAATAATCAACACATAACGCACACTTAAAATAATATCTCACAGTTATGATTAAAAAATATATTTTTCCTTTGACTGATACAAGAACCTACAACACTAAAGCAATAATACACCGTGATGAACATGAAAGGCCCTGAAACACGTGTTCTCCTCAGCTTCTCATTATGCTGACTGAGTTTTACACAAACATATTTTTGGGTTATTTCACCTGAGACATTTCAGCCTGTGCTGTTTTTCTCATTCCTTCATTTCAGGGCCACAGCTGTGGGCGGTGACCTCGTGTTGTCAATCAAATCTGATCAAAACACACCCACACGTTTCTAAGTGTTAAACTCTTAATAAATAAACCTACAGGTGTTTTTTTCCAAACTCTAGCCGTGATTTTTGCTTATTGTATATCCTCATGAATATTCCCTGTTACAGAGAAATACGTGTTCAGGGCCTTTACGCTTTTATCTGTAGCGTGAAAACATGAGCTGATGGATTATTGGGAGAACGGGCCCCTGGGTACAGACGCATAACAGACCTTTACAGTAACATTGTGCAGGTTAACCACACTGAAGGTGTCGTTTCCACTGGGGAATTCAGTTTTCTGAGTCTCATTTTTGTCCCCCTCACTTCATAGTTTCAGCTTAATTTACTCAGTAAATCTCTTTCAAAGCCCTCTGACTGTCCAGCTGCCAACACCGAAAAAAAATAAAACATTGATACACTCATCTGAGTCGTCTTCAATTATTACAGTGCGCTCACAGCAGCTACCTTAGCGAGCAGCACAGACAGAGTTTTTTGTCCTTGTTTTTGTCTCTCAGGTTACATACAGTACATTCTGCACTGTCTCATTGCTGGATGTTTTTGGAGCTGTATGCAGCCTGGGAGAAAGCCTGCAGACAATACTCAGGGCTGCAGCCCGGGAGAAAGCCTGCAGACAATACTCAGGGCTGCAGGGGCCCGTTCAGTAATCTATCCACTCATGAGTCACTGCAGAGACTCAGTGATGATGAAGCTGTTTGTTGACCACATGATGCAGTTTGTCTTTACAGAAACATAAAGGCAGCAGATCACTTCATCATCATCATCGTCATCATCATCATCGAGTTGTATGGTTTGTTATGACTGTACTGTTCAGAGACAGCAGCTCAGCTGTTACAGTCTGATACAGAAATAATATTAACACTGAAAAATACAATTGCATGTTTCCCTGTGGAGCTTTAACGTCTGGTGCACAGCGTCTCTGTGGGGAAAGGATCAATAGATCAATATATTGATGATCTCTAAGTGAGCTGCTGCATGTCCTCATCAATGAGCGGCAGGTGTAGCTGATCACTCACCTCTTTGGGAGGTGTAATTCACATTTTCATAGACGGGATAGAGGAGGTTCTCCTGCTCGCTGCGGAGCTTCCTGGCTCTCAGAACATCTCGGACACACAGGTGGAGGTACGCATACTGACACTGAGGAGGAGGAGAAACTACGTCACTTCCACACTGAGGAAGAGGAGAAACTACGTCACTTGAACACTGAGAAGGAGGAGAAACTACGTCACATCAACACTGAGAAGGAGGAGAAACTACGTCACTTCCACACTGAGGAAGAGGAGAAACTACGTCACTTTAACACTGAAGAGGAGGAGAAACTACATCACATCAACACTGAGGTGGAGGAGAAACTACGTCACTTTAACACTGAGAAGGAGAAACTACGTCACTTGAACACTGAGAAGGAGGAGAAACTGCATCACTTGAACACTGAGGAGGAGGAGAAACTACGTCACTTTAACACTGAGGAGGAGGAGAAACTACGTCACTTTAACACTGAGAAGGAGAAACTACGTCACTTTAACACTGAGGAGGAGGAGAAACTACGTCACATCAACACTGAGGAGGAGGAGAAACTACGTCACATCAACACTGAGGTGGAGAAGAAACTACGTCACTTTAACACTGAGAAGGAGAAACTACGTCACTTTAACACTGAGGTGGAGGAGAAACTACGTCACATCAACACTGAGGTGGAGGAGAAACTACGTCACTTTAACACTGAGAAGGAGAAACTACGTCACTTTAACACTGAGGAGGAGGAGAAACTACGTCACTTTAACACTGAGGAGGAGGAGAAACTATGTCACATCAACACTGAGGTGGAGGAGAAACTACGTCACATCAACTTGGAGCTATCTAGCAGAGGAGCAGGACCACACCTCAGCTGAGCCACTTCCGGCATTCCTATGAATACCCACCTAACCCTCTCCGCCTCTTTCGCTCCCTCCCCTCCACCCTGTTTTCTCTTCCTGTTTCCTCTTTCTGTTTCTTCCTCTGCTTCCTCCTCTCCATACAGTCCTGCTGTCGGTGTTGTCCTACCTCAGTCTGCACCATGTGTGATCGGTGAAGTCGCAGGTCAAAGACGGAGCCATAGATATCCAGCGTTTCTTTGGTGTCCAGCTGCTGTAGCACTCGATCCAGAATGATGAAGGTCCCTGTACGACCCACACCAGCACTGACACACACACACACACACCAAACTCCAGTTAAAAAACATTGACTTTAACAACAAATTAGCAGGATTCTGTCTCTGAGCACGATGACACCACAACCTCGGATCAGTTATCTCAGAGTTTATATCAAGCTCTACTTTGTGTCTCTCGTGTGTTTTTCAGGTCCTTCTGCTTCGGAGGGGGTGATGGGGGAGAGGGTTTTTTTAAGTATTTAAATAACTTCTGTTGTAATGAACCAGGATCAGTAGAAAGTGGATTAAAGTGACTCTACATGTCATTTACTTATTCTAAAAAGTGGATTTAGTATGCAGATCCTCCCTCATGATGGTGTTTGTGTCCTTGTCATGTACCTGCAGTGGACCACGGTGGGTCCAGATCCAGGACTTCTGTTGACGTAGTCCCGGACGGTCCGGACAAACTGGATGAGGGACTGGGTGGTTTCTGGGACTCCGTGATCCGGCCAGACTGTGTAGTGAAACTGACGGACCAACCGAGTGAAGCTCAGCTGCTCCTCCTGACACACACAGAGACACAGCATTATAACAGGAAACTGATGTGGGCTCAAGGAAACACCACACAGCAGACACAACATGGGGTCTTGCAGGGACCTGGACTCAGTATTTCATACCTGTCCTCTCACTATTGAGAGCATCACACATATGAATATCCATCCATCTAAATCTAGTGCTCAGACTTCAAACCTTCAAACGTGAATGTTTGATAGTAACAAAGTGAAGAGCTTCCTCTCTGTTTCAGGAATTACTGACTTAAATATGAGATGACTTGTTTTCACACAGTGAAATGTCCAAACTAAAGGACACCTGATGTTGTGGCTGTGTGTTTACTGGAGCTGAGTACAAGATGGATCTGATGAAACAGGTCATTTATTCAGATTTATATCTGAACATGTCTCAGGGACCTCTAGCTGCTGTATGAACCAACATGATACCTGGCAGAATGCTGAGACCACATTTAATATCAAACTGAGACCTGAAACCAGATGAAAACAATAGAAAAGCGCTAAGGTTTCTTTGTGTGTTTGTTAAACTCTTCTTTCATTCCTTTAACATGATGAGTATTATGGTTGTAAAACAGTAACTGTGTTAAAGTCGTCTGTTCTGCTTCAATAAGAGCTTTAGAATAAACTGTTAAATAATGAAATGATTAAAACATCAGGAGCCAACAGCAGAGGAAGCTAAGAATAAAAAGTCAAACATCACTTGATTCTTTTTGAGACGTACGCTGCAGATGTTGAACTCTCGTATGGTCCACTCGGGAAGAACAGACTCTGACAACATCTGGACGATCAGGTCTCCATAGTACAGAGGATCCTGATCAAAGGGCCAGTAGTGGTCACACTTCACCTGGACACAGGGAACCAAGAGGAGGACAGTGTGTAACATGTGTATCATGTGGGTAATGTGTGTAACGTGTGTGTAACATGAATGTAACATGTGTGTAGCATATGTGTAACACACGTGTCATCAGCCAAACTGTTCAACCTTTAGATGACAGCCTACAGATGATGTAGTATATACTCACCCTGCCTTTCTCCACACACTGAGTCACCATCACGATGTTGTGGACGTTCTGCTCCCAAACCATTTTCCAGAAATCATCTTTAGTTCCCGGCAGAGGACCCTGTGTGGCGACGTACTCCCGACGGAAGTTATTCCCCTGAAAATACACAGGAGGAACAGTAAAACTTCACAGATCTCAGAGAGACCTCCTGTTCTCTCTGTGTTTGTAATTAACAGTAAAGGATGTTACATGAACAATACACAACACCTCATGTTATCAGCTGGGACTCACATGCTTTTGAAACCGCTCAAAGAAAGTTAAGTTCTGGTCATGTATAACTAAACAAGCACATTATTGAAGTGGATCCATGAAAAACCTCCAACTGAAAAAGTGAAAAAGGCTCGGTGCCAAAATAAAGGGACATGATATTTCTGTGGAAAACATATTAGATGTGGATTTGCCTCCACACAACAGTAACTGAGGGTAAATGTGTCTCTCCATCTCCTTTCACTCAGACCTACTGTCAGATCAACTCTGTAATTATGTTGTGATGCAAATAAAAATATAATTATAAAAAATCCATAAAAGGGTGAATGTGAATATCAGTGTGAGAAACTCTAAAGTAACCAACACCGCGTGCACAGGGTTATATTCACTAACAACAGCTTGTTATTAGTGAATATGGAGAAATCATCAATCAGTGTCTGATATTTTCATGATCAATCAAGAATCATCAATAAGTAATGGTGCTTTGAGGAACAGTAACATGACACAGATGGAGCTGATGGAAAAATTCCATCATGGGTTTAAATGTCAGAAAATAAGCAGATACAGGAGCTGACATCATTAGTCAATGAATCAATAAGTCAATCAACAGAAAAATAAACAACAAATATTTTGATTGTGGAATTACTAAATGATTTCTATATCGTATGACTAAAATACACTGACAGGGAGCGTAAAGGGAAAGTTAACAGTCTGTTTATTTACATGATGTAGTTTAACATAAATCCTCGTCACGTGTTCAGTCACTACACCGTGATGATGATGATGATGATGATGATAATCTTACAGGGATGTAGCTAGCGTTGATGTAGTCGGAGCACGGATCATCATCCACGTACGACAGCTTCACCCTCGTCGAGTCGTCTGAACACAGAAACCACAGAGAGTCAGATACAGACAATAATAATAACAATAATAATAATAATGTTCATGTGTCTTCTTCGTCTCTGCATGGGAACCCATGTGTCACTCACAGGGCAGGATGTTGTTGTATCGGTTCTTGCCGCGGTTCTCCGGCAGCAGAGCCGAGTCCAGCGGCTGATTACGGCCAACGTCCTTCAGGTCCTGACAGGAAGAAAACAGCAGCAGGACTTTAAATGAGACTCTCACACACCAAGATGTTAGATACGGGGTTTGGTTTCAGAAGGGGGGGGCACAATGAAGTGTAAGTAAGTATATACAAGTGATATAAATCAAATGTAATGTAAATCAGATATAAATCACCATCATCTAACAACACCATCACCATCCAAACATACGTTGTCTGTCTTGTTGTCTGTCTCGTTGTCTGTCTCACTGTCTGTCTTATTGTCTGTCTGGTTGTCTGTCTCATTGTCTGTCTTGTTGTCTGTCTCACTGTCTGTCTCGTTGTCTGTCTTGTTGTCTGTCTCACTGTCTGTCTTGTTGTCTGTCTCACTGTCTTGTTGTCTGTCTCGTCTGTCTCACTGTCTGTCTTGTTGTCTGTCTGGTTGTCTGTCTCATTGTCTGTCTTGTTGTCTGTCTCACTGTCTGTCTCGTTGTCTGTCTCGTCGTCTGTCTTGTTGTCTGTCTCATTGTCTGTCTTGTTGTTTGTCTTGTTGTCTGTCTCGTTGTTTGTCTTGTTGTCTGTCTCGTTGTCTGTCTTGTTGTCTGTCTCACTGTCTGTCTTGTTGTCTGTCTGGTTGTCTGTCTCATTGTCTGTCTTGTTGTCTGTCTCACTGTCTGTCTTGTTGTCTGTCTCACTGTCTGTCTCGTTGTCTGTCATGTTGTCTGTCTTGTTGTCTGTCGTGTTGTCTGTCTCACTGTCTGTCTTGTTGTCTGTCTCATTGTCTGTCTGGTTGTCTGTCTGGTTGTCTGTCTGTCTGTCTCACTGTCTGTCTCGTTGTCTGTCATGTTGTCCGTCTTGTTGTCTGTCGTGTTGTCTGTCTCACTGTCTGTCTTGTTGTCTGTCTTGTTGTCTGTCCGGTTGTCTGTCTCACTGTCTGTCTTTTTGTCTGTCTGGTTGTCTATCTTGAGGTTTTTGTATCTGAACTGTTTCCATAGAAACTGTCTGATAGTGTTTCTTGATCAGGACCTGCTGACTGACCTCATACTCCTCTGACAGCAGGTAGTTGGAGTCGGCCTGCAGTTTGTTGTAGTGACACTCAAAGTTCAGGATCTTGATGGGACTGAAGGACACAAACAAAATATTTTACTAAGAAGGAAAATGTCCAAAGAGAAACTGCTGAAATGAAGCTGTGTGGCTGAAGAGATGTTCTCACCTGGAGATTCTACGGTTGCTGAGAAATAAAAGGATAGTTGGTGGTTAAACATGTTGATGAATGATCAGAGAACACAGAGTGCAACAAACACACTGACACACCTCACACCTATTGATGTATTTACAGTCACACAGGTATCACCACTGCTAACACAGAGAACCACAGACTGTTTCAGCCTGCAGGGAGAAAGGAGTGGTGTTACTCTGCACAATGACGACTGTCGCTGATCTCATTCAATCTGTTAGTGTTATTAATATCTCCATTCAGCTGCTTTGCCAACAAAATCAATCCAAACTGATCAGTGATCAGCTCCTGTTAGATCACTGTTCTTGCTGTTCATCTTTATTCTTTATAGTCCGAACCATCCAGATAAACGAACCAAACTATGGTTCAGTTTGATCTGGACTGAGACCACCTCTTTTTGTCGGACCACGGTTCGGGGGTCCCGGGAGGTTTCATACCTGTAATTTTAGTTCAGATCAAACTGAAAAGTGTGTGAAAGGGCCCTCAGTCTCAGTATATGCAAGTATTAATATAAGTCTCAGTAATAGTACTAGAGTTACTTACTAGTTACTTTTATATTTTATTGTTATAATATTATTGGTGTTAGTCTCAGTACTAGTATTAATATCAGTAGTAGTAAAAGTATCAGTATTAGTAGTAGTAACAGTAGCAGTATCAGCAGTAGTAGTAGTATCAGTAGTAGTAACAGTAGTATCAGCAGTAGTAGTATCAATAACAGTAGTAGTGGTAACAATAGTAGTATCAGTTGTACTTTCTTACCCTCTGACCCCCAGATGAACTCCTGATGTCGGTCTCTCTCTCCTCACACTCATCCTGACTGTCGCTCGCTCCTCAACACTGAAACACACAGCACAGTTATTACCTTTTATTAACCAGGTGAGGAGGGTGGAGCAGCCCGTTTACCTGCTCCACCCTGATGCACCTTTGCACAGGAACACACCTGCACTGTTGTCCAGTCAGAGCCTCAAACACACCCAATCATTATTTTCATTTAGGAATGACACTTTATGTATGTGCAGAATATATATATACTGTATATACTGTATGTGTGTGTGATCATATTTGATCTTTTCGTCTTCACGCTGTGATTGGATAGTTGAATGTTTTTCATTTTAGGATTTTGGTGTTTTTACAAAAATAATTATAAATCAAAAAGCTCCTGAAAACCTCTACAGTGTTCCTGGTGACACTTCTTTAAGGATCTTCAGGTTAGAAACATGTCAGTTCATAAACCTCCTTCCTCTCGAGTCGGGTGATTCTGGACTGGAGGAGCAAACTAAACTAAACACAAACTCTCCTGTGAAGCAGGTGTTATTTGTGCTGTGAGCAGTAAAACATCAGGTGTTACAGTCACTAACCTGCAGCCCCTCAGAGGCTTTGTTTTGTAGATACTCACACTTTGCGAGCCTTTTGCCTGCAGACGAGCAGAGCGGTGACTCCCACCATCATGGCGATGAGGAACATGCCGGCACTGATGCCTTCAATCACGCCGCTCAGAGGCTCTGCAGCAGAACAAACTACTGTCACACACATTCAGTCATCAGAGGGCCTTTATCAATCAATCAATCAATTAAACTTTATTTGGTAAGTGCAGTTCGAAGTGCTTCACAGATGATAAGATAATAAGACAGAACAAGTGTAGACCGTAAAAACGACAGCAACAACAGAAAACAAAAAAACTATTTTAAGAATTTGAGACCAATGCACGTGAGAAAATAAAAGTGATGAAAATGTAATAAAATAGATTTAAAAGTTATAATAATAAAAACAATAATAAAAAAATTAAGAAAATAAATATAGTTAAATAAAAGCTAGACTAAAAACTAGATAAAATAGATTAAAAGGACAAAAATAATAATAAAAAATAAGATAATAATAATAATAAAATTAAAAAAATAAATCAATTATTAAATTAATAATGATAAAATAACAGAAAATAAAATGGAATAGGATTTCACCACATAAATATGTAAAAGTAGTTGAGTAAAATAAAGTAAGTAATGTCTATAAAACATTCTTAATCAAAAGCCAGGCTGAAGAGATAGGTTTTAAGTTTATGTTTAAAAATATCCGCACTTCAGTAATAGTGCCCTGAGATAACTTTGTTATGATATGGCGCTATATAAATAAAACTGAATTGAAAACTGAATTGAACTTCCAGCTGCCCTGAGATCCTCAGGCAGACTGTTCCAGCGGCACAGAGCATAAAAGCTAAAAGCTGCCTCACCGAAGGTTTTAGTGCTGCACTTTGGAGAAACTACCAGACTCGTGCCAGAGGACCTGAGGGGCCGTACTGGTTCATACACTGTAAGCATGTGAAATATATATACCGGTGCAAGACCATGAAGTGCTTTGAAAACAATTAAAAGAATTTTAAAATCAATATGGAAACTGACAGGCAGCCAATGTAAGGACTTTAAAACGGGCATAATTAATAATAACTGAATTGAAAATAATGTATTCTCTCCTTCTGGTCCTGATCAGCACTCGGGCTGCAGAGTTCTGAATCAGCTGCAGCTGATTTATACCTTTTTTGGGTAGACCAGATAGGAGAGCATTACAGTAGTCCAGCCTGCTCGATATAAAAGCTTGCATTAGTCTCTCTGTGTCACTCCAAGAGAGAAATGGTCGCACTTTAGCAATATTTTTAAGGTGATAAAAAGCAGATTTTGTCACAAACCCCATGTGAGCCTTAAAGTTTAGATCTGAGTCAAAGACCACACCAAGGTTTCTTGCTTGTTGGCTTGGGGTGAGTCCAAGGGAATTTAATTTTGAGACCAGTTTCTCTCTCTGAGCATTATATACGACTAAAATTTCAGTTTTAGCTGTAAAACGTTTTGTAACATCCAGACATTAATATCTAAAATACATTTAAAAAGGGAATCAATTGGTCCTGTGTCATCAGGAGACACAGCCACATACAGTTTTGTGTCATCAGCATAACTATGGAAAGAGATGCTGTGTCTCCTGATGACATCACAGAGGGGTAACACATATAGATTAAGTGGCCCTAAAATCAATCCTTGGGGAACCCCACAGGTTATTTTGGAGGTTTTGGAGAAGTTATCATCAATTGCAACAAAGAACTCTCTGCCAGAAAGATAAGAGGAGAACCAGTTAAAAACAGTACCCGACAGTCCAATGTGATTCCTCAGTCTATTAAAAAGAATTTTGTGATCAACTGTATCAAAAGCAGCGCTCAGTTTTTCTAAAATTTTACTTAAAAATGGAAGATTGGAGATTGGTCTGTAGTTGTTTGGTATCGAGGGATCCAGGCTACTTTTTTAAAAGAGGCTTCAAAAGTGCAGTCTTGAATGCTGTGGGGAATACGCCTTGTTGCAGCAACTGATTAAAGATTGTAAGGACCTCCTCAAACACTGAATTAAAAAACTTTTTTAAAAAAGGAGGTTGGGATTGGGTTAAGGGTGCATGTGGAGTACTTCAGTGTTGTTACCACTTCTCTGAGCATTTCAGCATCAACCAGGCTAAAACTGTCCAGCAGGGCTTCACACTGTATGCTGGATGTTTCTTCAGTTGTGATGGCATTGTGTAGCTGACAGATATTAGACCTGATGTTGGCTGTCTTCTCTTTGAAGTAGTCCGCAAATTCATCACATTTATGACAAAAATCGGGCACATCCTGTCTCAAAAAGATGCAGAAAAACAAGTCCATGCATTTGTTACGTCTAGGCTGGATAATTGCAACTCTCTATTATCAGGCTGCTCCAATAAGTCCCTTAAGACTCTCCAGCTGGTCCAGAATGTTGCGGCACATTTACTGAGAAGAACCAGGAAAAGAGATCATATTTCTCCAATATTAGCTTCTCTACACTGGCTCCCTGTAAAATCCAGAATATAATTTAAAATCCTTCTCCTCACCTTCAAAGCCCTAAATGGTCAGGCACCATCATATCTTAAAGAGCTCATAGTACCCTATTACCCCACTAGAGCACTGCGCTCCCAGAATGCAGGGTTCCTTGTGGTTCCTAGAGTCTCTAAAAGTAGAATGGGAGCCAGAGCCTTCAGCTATCAAGCTCCTCTCCTGTGGAACCAGATCCCAGTTTGTGTACGGGAGGCGGACAACCTCCTCACATTTAAGAGTAGGCTTAAGACTTTCCTCTTTGATAAAGCTTATAGTAGGGCTGACTCAGGTGACCCCTGAGCCACCCCTTGGTTATGCTGCTATAGGCCTAGACTGCCGGGAGACTTCCCATGATGCACTGAGCTCCTCTCTCCTCCTCTTCCTCTCCATCTGTACGCACTCATATCCCATCAATGCTTGTTACTAACTTGACTTCTTCCCGTAGTTGTGTGTTTTCTCTCCCTTTCTCTCTCTCTCTTTCTGCAGGTGTTTCTGCCTCTGTAGAGTCTGGATCTATGGTTGCAGCCACTTGCTGCCCCCGTGTTCCTGCTCTACACCCACTGCTGCTATTACTGTTATTGCTCTTATTATTAGTATTACTATTATAATATTGGTATTAGTATTATTTCTGTTAATATTAACATCATTACCATTACTATTGCTCTACATCCCTATGTGGAACTGTACTGTGCTGCTGTATGTTCTCTTTCCTCCTGCTCTCTCTCTCCTGCTCCCCCCCTCCCCCTTCAACCCAACCGGTCGAGGCAGATGACCGCCCACCCAGAGCCTGGTTCTGTTTCTGGTTCTGCTCGAGGTTTCTACCTGTTAAAAGGGAGTTTTTCCTTGCCACTGTCGCCTAGTGCTACTACTAGTGGAACTGTTGGGTCTCTGTAAATATAAAGAGTCGGTCTAGACCTGCTCTATACGAAAAAGTGCCCTGAGATAACTTTGTTATGATGTGGCGCAATATAAATAAAACTGAATTGAATTGAATAATAATTTGACTGTAGATGATATTTTGACTAAAGATTATATTTTAACTATAGATAATAATTTGACTGTAGATGATATTTTGACTGTAGATGATATTTTGACCGTAGATTATATCTTCTGCTCACCAGCCTCGGTGACCACAGGTAGCGACAGGTACGTGTCTGTGAAGAGAGGAGACTTGCCGGTGAAGTCGTTTTTCTCTTCATCAAACAGCTGAGTGAACGCTCGAACACTGAGCCTGCAGGCACAAACACAGGGCACACAAAGTTTACTGTACTTTAATATTCCTGCATTAATATTTGATTAATATTTCAGTCGAGCAACAACACTTGTATTTAAGTTAAATATTCTGCTTTCCAGCTGCCCTCAAGTTTAAATCATCTTTCTGAGAAAATGAACAGAAACTCTTTAACTTAATACAAATAATATTTACATAATCTAACATGTGATGCTCTTTAATTATTAAATATTGTCATTCTGTTTCTTATTCATACTGTAACTCTACTACTGCTGTGTTGGCTGAGTCGAGGATCTCAGAACAAAGGGTGTCGTATGTTGGACAGATTGTAAAGCGACACATTCACATGAAGTGAGACTTTTATATCCGAGATATTTTATGTGGTTGTTCCTGCCAAAGTACTGTTTCAGCTAAGTGTTGACGCTGCTGCAGTTTCCTTCAACAAACCTTTAAAGTTCTTTAATTAAACTACAGCTAATCTGAGGCTTGAATCTATAAAGTGACATTTTTAAGTCATATTAGGGCCACAAAATAAATCCTTACTGTAAAAAGTTCCCACATTAACTTTGACATTTCCATTCCATTTCTAGTATAAATGGAGACAGCTTCTCCTGCATGTGACTGAAACAGAAAGCTCGACTGTTTTTAACACTTTTACACATTTACACAACTTCTTAAAAGGAAAGTTAGTTTTCAAAGTTAGAACTTTAACTACTGAACGTCACTGAGAGGAACTCATCATATTAAAGACGTGTTTACTGTAAAAACAGAAAATATCAATCCTTAAAAACAGTGTTGATGAAGATGCAGTAAGAGATAGGACAGTGATGGTTAACAGTAATAATACTTTTTCTTCTTATTACTTGTTTATGGTGGGGGGGTCTGCTACAAAGAAAGCAGGAAACAGACAAAACCTCATTCATGTTGAAAGAGTTTGACTTCTATAATAACAAAACATGTCTTTTTTCACTTCTTCAGTACCTGTAGGCAGTTTTGGGTTTCAGTGGTCCGTCACAGAACAGGTTTAGGTCTCTGCTGCTCTCTGGATCCAAGTCTGAATCTCTGTGGTCACAGGAGCCTCCCAACGAGTCCATCCCCGTCCCCACACTCATCTCAAAGCTGTGGGAGCTGCTGTCGGGGCCCTCGGTGCAGTGACTGGGGAAGTAGCTGGTCTGGTAGGATTTAATGGAGCTGTTGGATTTATAGTCCAGGTAGGACGGCAGAGGGTGGCACTGCTCCGGCTGCACGTCACCAAATCCTTCAAATATCAAAAGCAAAAGACAGAAATAAACAGGAGAAAGGAAAATGAATGAATACATGTTTCAGATTATTTGTTTCATCTTTTCTAACTCGTCTCGAAACGGTTCAGAGATTAAAGTCAGAATGTCCAAATGATCCAACTGTATAAACTTTCACTCTTTTGTTCAGGTAGTGTTGAATTCAGATGTTGTACAGGAAGATTTAAATCATGAATGAAGCACTCATGTTGTGTGAGCTGATCATTAATTATTGATTACATCATTACAGGTAACTGGTTTTGTGGAGTGGCTCCGCCTGCTGACATTTAACCAATGAGAAAATGTTGCTGTTATGACATCATTACCTTCAGACTCCGTCACCACCACAGTGAAGAACTTAATGGCTCCGTTGATGTCACTGAACCAGCTACAGTTAAACTTGAAGAAGATGGAGGACTTGGTGACCACAGCGGACCTGTCACTGACCCGGGTACTGAGGGGGGGGACTGGAGGACCTGGAGGAGTCATGTCAGGATGTTTTAGAAAGTTTATTTTCTTTAAGGCCGTCCGATTGGTTTGTTAACCTTCAGTGAAGCAGATGAGGACGGAACGAAATATCACTTCCAGTTATTTATTGATCACCTAAACATGACAAACACAAATCCTAAAGGCTCCTGTTTCTGTCCTTCATGGCTTCATGTGTGAGAACGTGTTAACCTTACGGTCGATCATGGTGACCACGCTGTCCTGAGCCTCCTCGCTGGTCGTCCGGTCTGAGATCACCTTCACAGAGATGGTGTAGCGTTTGTGGGGCTCCAGCTGGGTTATGAGGTAAGCGGTGGAGTCTTGGCCGGTGCGTCGGGAGTAGACCAGGATCTTGGAGTCCTGGTGGAGACACTCGATGGTGTAGGAGTCGAAGTCGGCCTCCGGGGGCCCCCAGGAGCAGGAGATAGAGGTGGAGCTCTGAGGGCGACAGTGGAGGCTGTGGACTCGCTCTGGCTCTATAGCAACATAACAACAGAAAACTCTCAGTGCAATATTAATACATAAACACATACTGAGGTATTATAAATCAACGCGCAGGTTAGCTCATAAATAATTAGAAAACAATTCAACACAACATTTCAAATTCTTTACACACTGAAGCTACAGATCAATAATACCCTTTATATCTAGTCTTTATTTTACTTTAGATTTTCTCTCTTATTTTATATTGCCTGTTGATATTTATTTTATTTATAACATTCTTTTCTTTTTCCAGAAATTAACCAAAATGAAGCTGAACTCCAGAGGGTTAAAACTCTTTCAATATACAAATAGACATGTGATCAATATACATATAGACATGTGAGGAGACTGACTGAATTTAAGACGTGTGTAAAAGGTAAATCAGGTGTTCGATTTACAGACTGATGTGACTTCCTGTTGTTGGATGTTATTGATTCTTTGATTTTCAGTGGTATTTTGTATTTTCAAATTTAACCCTTTGGGGGTCAAATACTTGATATTTTTTCTTTTAGATTTTAAATTGAAGTGCTGCCACCTACTGGTTCGGATGCTGTTGTGGATGGGTGTGCTGTAGGTGGGTGTGGCCCCGGGCCCCATGGCCCCACTGACACTGCGGAGGCTGAAGGTGTAGAGTCGTCCGGGGAACATCCCTCTCAGGATGCGACTGCCGGAGGTGCGGCTGTGGTACGGGTTGATGACGGACAGCCGGTCCCGAGGAGTCCACTGCAGGTCGAAGTCGTCATAGTCGGAGCCGACAGGGCCGCTCCAGGTGATCTCCAGGGAGGTATTGGTGACCCCGCCGAACAGGAAGGAGGTAGGAGGTCTGGGAGCTGAGGAGGAAAGGTGCAGTGGAAATATATATATATATATATCTATTACCTTTTTAAATAATCTCAGTTTATATAATAACAGTTTCTGTTCTGAAGACGCAAAGACATTTATTGAGGGCCAATCAGATTGCTTTGCCCAAATTAGATTTTCCTTTGCATCAGTGATTTCTCTACAAAACATAATTTGTGTGCAAAAAAAGAAAAAGTGTTTCTGTTCTCTGAATGTCGCAGGGCGGCTCAAGAAGGAGGCACAAATAAACCTCCACAGTTGTGTAGTAAAGAGTCTTTTCAGCTTTGTGTGTGACATTTTGTTCCAGAGGTCCCATTTTGAAAGCGTCTTTGTCTGAAGGTAGGAGACTAGTTCCACCACCAGGGCTATTTTCTCATGCTGACATTGTTCTAGAAGACTAAAGACTAAAAGACTCTGGCACAGACGCCCCGAAAGTCCCCAAACCAGAGTCTGAGCAGGCGCGAGGTGAAGGCAGGGATACCAGTAAATGTTCCACAGGTTAAACCCTCCTCTGCTCTGAAACCATCCTCAACAGCCCATTCAGACTCTGCATGCCTCAAGCTTTCCTTTCAGGCTGTGGAGCCCATACACTCATCCTGTACAGCCACTCCAGCCTGATCGAACCAAACCAAACCAGACCAGACCATTATACTACTCTTAAATTAGCTTAGTTGTCTTCTCCAGATGATCTATTGTGTTTTTGAGTTTCCCTGTTTGTATTTAACTTCATGTCTCAAACTTCCATGATATTCCAGGACTTCCAGGACCATGAATAACTATTATTAATGATAATAGATGATATGCGTCTCACCAGTCCTGCCCAGTGTGCTGGCTCTGTTGCTCAGCTCTCCACTCAGACTCAGCACCTCGGCTCGGTACAGTCGACCAGGTATCAGGTCTGGGAAGACGAACTCTGTGACCTCTGACCCCACCTGCTGCTCGGCCCGCTGAGAGCCGTCGGGGTTGTAGAGAGTCAGCAGGTACCCGCTCAGATCACCACCGCCCCGATCCCAGTTCACCCACAGATCATCAGACTGGTTTCCACTGTAAGCCTTCAGAGACACCACGGCTGCTGGGACTGAAGATGAGACACCAGAGGAGGAAGGTTTTCATCAGAGCTCCTGTACAAACTGATACAACCTGTAAGTCTACACACACACACACCTGTCCTAGCCCAGATGGATGACTGGTTGCTCTGCTCCCCGCTGTGGGTCACCACCACCATCCTGTATGGAGCTCCAGGTCTGAGACCATGGAAGGAGCACTGCTGACTGCTGGACTGGCCGCGTCGTCTCTCCTGCAGCGAGTCGTCACTTTTATACAAGAAGATCTCATAAAGCTCAAACTCTCCCTCTGGTGGAGTCCAGTGGAAGGACAGACTGGTGGTGGTGTTGGCTTTGATGGACAGATCAGTGACAGCTGCAGGACCTGACAGGAAGGGGGGGAGGGGGGACTTGATGAGCTTCTGAGACTGTTTTAACCATCACTTTATTCAGTGAAAGGAGCTGTTGTGACTGTTGTTTAGAGCTGACATGTAGGATTTTATGGCCAAAACCATACAAAATTAAAAACATAGAAAAAACTAAATATTTCAGCTTTTATTGACTTGTTTTCATGACAAATTACAACTTCTTTCTCAAAAAATTCAGACTTTTTCCCTCAAAATATTAGAACATAATTGCAAAAAATATGACTTTTTTCTTGAAATATAAAAACTTTTTTTCCTGAAAAATATAACAACTTCTTTTTTCTACAAGTAACAACTTTTTTCTTGATTAAAAGTTTTTATGTTGAAAAATTATGATATTTTTGTAAAAAATGAAATATTCAGACTTTTTGTCTCTTTGCTAACAGTGGCCCTAATGCTCCCTCTCAGAAAAGCACAATACCACAGATAGACAAGCTATCCTGTCTGAGTTAGAAACAGGAAGTCTTACGTGTCCGAGCCTCTAAGCTGACTCCCAGGCTGTGGACCCTCCCACTGGTGGTCTGGACCAGGACTCGGTACTTCTTTCCCGGTGTGAGGCCGTCAAACCTGTACCTGGTGTGTCCGGAAGGTTGAGAGGAGTTTGTCACCAGGCTGCCTCTTTCATCCAAAAGCTGAAGTACGTATCCATCAGAAACCCCCAGAGCCTCCTGCCAGCTCACCTGCAGGCTGCAGGTGGAGTGGAGGTCATCCACCTGGAGACCTGACACTGCTGAGGGCACTGAACACACCGACACAAGGATTATATCATATATTATATAATAAAAGTAAAAGTACACAAGTATTATCAGTTTTGTAGAGTCGTATTGTCTGACCTGTTTATATATATAACGTTATAGATGTCCTGTTTATATATATAATGTTATAGATGTCCTGTTAATATATATAATGTTATAGATGTCCTGTGTAGAGTTGTATTGACCTGTGCATCCGGTGGCCGTGTTGTTGTTCAGCAGCTCCCCGCTGACAGACTGAACCGTCATGCTGTACGTCTGTCCGGGCTGCAGGGAACCGAACGTCACCTCGTTCTGGTGTTTGAAGACGGGTCGGACATCCAGCTGTCTGTTCTGTCTGTACAGAAACACAGAGTATCCGTCCACATCGCCCTGACCGGGAGTCCAGCTCACCTTCAGACTGCTGCTGTCTCCACTGTTACTGACGTGGATGTTCTTCACTTTACTGGGAACTGAGGAGGGAAGAGACGCCAGATTAAAGACCTTTTTATAGTTTTTATATCTACAATTTTCTCTGCTGTAGAGATGTGAATCAGGAGGAGCAGCTGGTTCCGGTTTAATGATCTCCACAATATTCCTCAGCATATAAAAATACATTATGCACATACAGCCAAACATGTACAAAACCTTTTTTACTCAGATTATTTGACTCCCTCCAGAATCATTGTCACCTAACACTGTGCCCCTGGAAGATCATTTCCATATTCTTCTCCTAAAATTTCATTCGTTGTGTCCCAAAGTTTAAGTCACAAAAATGTTCCCAAAGAATAAAAAGAAGAATTTCACACTGAAGAGCTTCAAGTGCTGCAGTCAGAAATCAGCAGACATGTAGCTGAGTCAGTAGTGGTATTAGAGGAACCAGAACAATTAGCAAATGTTAACAGTAAAGCTGTCAGCAACATGTCATCAGCTTTACAAATGTTTCATGAGGACGAAAATACATTCAACATGTTTGTTGGACTTCAGTGATTCACACGATGAGTTTTAGTGAGAAACTCTGAATGTAAACAGAAACTTTGTTTACAAGAAAACTCCACAGGGAGCTTTAAGTTTACTTTAATTATTTCTCTTTAGTTGATTTCTGTTTTCAGATCCGTATGACAGGTCTGGACTTGAATGAAGAACAAATCTGTCTGTAGATGTGATTCTTGCATGAGGCCCAGTATCTATTCAGAAATAAGCAGAAGTTGTACTCCAGTAAACTCCAGTACTATCTCCTCCTCATCACAGTGAGTCTGACCTGTGCGGCCCTCTATGAACTGGGCCCTCTGGTTGGGGCCACTGAAGGTGGAAACCAGGATCTTATAGAGCCGTCCGGGTGTGAGCGATGACAGGACACACTCTCCTACGGCGCTGCCCAGAGTGATCGGAGGAAACACCTTCATGTCGTTGAACAGCAGCTGCACCTCGTAGTGATCCACATCC
This sequence comes from Macquaria australasica, assembly GCA_005408345.1. Taxonomy (NCBI): domain Eukaryota; kingdom Metazoa; phylum Chordata; class Actinopteri; order Centrarchiformes; family Percichthyidae; genus Macquaria; species Macquaria australasica. The sequence continues at coordinate 42,134 of SEMN01001354.1, read as the reverse complement.
CCGGGAGCGGCTGACCACGTTACCCGCAGGTCCTCAGTACCCCGACCAGCCAGAACCAGAGACCGGACCGCCGCCGGGACTGCAGGATGGACAGGAGAGGAAGTGTTAGTCTGCTTGCAGGAGATCTCAAAGACAACTGATCTGGTTCTGGGAATCAGAGCCTGGACTCCAACAGGTCTGGGTTCATGGTCAGGGAGTCAGAGAGTGACAGGAATTCTGTGTTCAGATGGGAGAGAACAACAGGTTCGCACTCTCTGAGTTAGTTTTGTAAGAACATGTGACTGAGCTGAGAAACAGCAGCATCTCCCTGGCAGGAAGTTCAGGGTTTCTCACAGGAAGCTGGTTAGTGGAGGAGGTCAGGGGTCCAGCTGGTCAAAACCCACTTCAACTCAGGTTTTCTTTGTTCCTGACATCGTGACAAGCTGCTCGGATTTATTACTGTGAAGTGAACTTAAAATGTGATCAATTGATTGATTGATCACCTGCTGAGCTCAATCAGATAGATCTAGTTACTGATGACTCACTCATTAAACACATGTCCACTTTTCCCTGAATTTTCCCATTTCATAAAAATGTCATCACTCCTTCCTATGTTGGTGAAGGTGAGAGGTCTGCCTGCCTGCCTGTCTGTCTGTCAGATATTTTGGGCAATACTACTTTTAGAGACGTTTTAATTTCGCCTTTGAACTTTGATAGGTGATTCCTGCATCACGTGTCTCACACAGCTCTGTGGAGATTTTCTTTGTGTAAATTAGCACATTAACTTTCTATAAGCATGATGCTATCATGCTAACATATCATGCTAGCATGCTAGTGGTAGCATTTAGCTCATAGCTTGATTTATTTGTCTTTTCATTGTATTCTTTGTTTTGCATTTAACAAGTGATTTTAACTTTTGGCACAGGAACATTTTATTTTCACTTTTTTCCAACGAAACCTCTGAGCTGAGCCTGAGACCAGTTCAGGTGACCAACATGTGGCCAAACTTTACATGTTCTGCCCCGCTAGTGTTTGTGTATCAATGTCACTCACAGGTCCTGCCGTGGGTGGAGGCGCTGGTTTCGTATTTCCCGCTCCAGGTGCTCACCAGCACTGTGTAGAGTCTGCCGGGCACCAGGCCGTTAAACACACACTCGTTCTGCGTCTTCGGAACCGTCTTGTTCTGCAGGAACATGTTGTTGTGTTTGATGAACACCTGGTAGAAGTCAAAGTCTCCGGCGGCGTGACGCCAGTACACCTTCAGGTAGTCGTCCCGAGCAGCGTGGGTCGCTGTCGGGTTCTGGACCTTTGACGGCTCTGAGAGAGACAAGTGGTCAAATACCGTTTAATGATAAATAAATAGGTTTTTCTTATTGTGTGTATATGAAGCAGATCTAGGTTCTGTATTTCCATTTCCAACACTACAAAAACTACTTCAAAATCTTCAGACCTTCATATACTGACAAAAACATGTACAACAGAAAAGAATAGACGAATTAAATTGACAACGGGAACAAACTTAACATCCAAATGAATCCTCTGTGAATATTTCAGGGTTTGTTCAAGTCATGGAAAGTTTCATCTTAAATCACCAGGTTGTACTTGTAGATTTTACTTGAGCTTTTTATTTTCTTTTAATTGTCTTTTTGTTTCCGTTTTTATTTCTTTTATTCTTACTGGAATTTGTTGTAACTGTTTTATTGTAAAATGTAAGGATTTTAAAATGTTGTGTGGGGCACTTTGCTCTATAAATAAAGATTATTATAACTATGTTAACTCAACATGTTACACATTAAATAGCTGCTGCACCACTGAGGGTTTCACACAGTCACACCTCCTCTTACATGTTCCACTACTCCACCTGAGAACTACACTACAGAAACGAGTTGAGTCAAACTGTACTTATTTCCACCTCCATGACAGCTGGTGAAGATCATGTGATATGACTGAGAGTTCCAGAACGGCTACTAAGTGGCCCTTGAGCTGAGACTGTTGTTGGTGTGATGTACATACGTGTTCTCTCCTGGACGAATGTGTGGTTCTGGTGGCTACCGCTGCGGGAGCTGATGGAGATGTTGTAGAGACGTCCAGACACCAGAGAGTTGAACACACACTCCGGACTGGACGTGGAAACAGAGACTGTGTGAAGCATCTTCTCGTGGTCGCTCAGGGTTACCAGGTAACTGTCCACCTCACCTGGAGCCGCACGCCAGGACACGCTGAGGAAGTCTATCCGACCGTTGTTACTGACCGTTACCTCCCCCACTGCAGCCGGGACTGAGGGGGGTGAGAAGACAGCTGTTATTGTACCTGTTGATCTTATTCTGCACCTCAGACCTGAAAACCTAATCTTGTTCAGAGTTCTACAGTCCTGGTCCTGGTCCTGGTCCAGGTCCAGGACCAGTTTCAGCTCAAACACTGCAGCATAGAGTCTGGCCACCTGTTCAGACTGATACTTCTAACTGGTTTTACAGTATGTTGTTCTCTTTATATCTTCTTTTATTTCTCCATTAATTCTGGTATTTTATGGCTTTGTATTTTCTGTTCAGCTGTGAAGCAGCTTGTAACTCTGGTTGAAAGCTGCTCTTGAAACAAACTTTGACTTTCTTATTTATTTACTGTTTTAAAAGTAAAGTAACGTTGGGTAATGTACTTTAAAGGAACAGTTCAACATTTAGGTAAATCCTCTTCTTCTCTTCCTCTCAGAGTCATAAGGTTCAGGTTCAGACCACTCTCATGTCTGTAGCTAAACGTGAACCTACAGCAGCAGCTGATTAGCTTAGCTTACAAAATCGAGACAACTGCAACAAGTGTCATGAACAATGAGTGAATGAGCTGTCAGCAGCTCCTGTCTGCAGTGTACCATGGATGTACAGACAACTATCACTGGATTACTGCGATACTGAAGAAAAATCTCTTTGTTTGTTCTTGTTCTTTCTGGACATTTGTTCTGGATGGACATCAGAGATAATGGTCTCCTCGGGAAGTGGAAGTCACACTGACTCTAAACACACAATACATGTTAGTTGGATCACTTCGGTGTTAGTTGGCTCTGCAGATGAGATTTGTTGACAGGAAGAAAAATATTGCCAGACTTCCTGTATGATTTTAACTATTTTCTTGAGACTGGTAAAATGGCCAAATTCCCTCAGGCCCTCGTGCATTACACATTATATATCTGTTTAGTTTCTTTGATATTTTAAAAGTGTGCGGTGACTTCGAAAATATTTTCCAGCAGTAAAGAGTTCATGTTTAAATTAACAATCAAGCTTGTCCACTTCCTCCTCCTGAAAGGAAGTCTCTGACAGACAGACCTTGACAGGTTGTTGTTGTGGACACTTCCTGAAAATTCCAGACAAATTCCTGCTTTTCAATAATATCCTGCACACACACACACACACATGCACGCACGCGCACACGCAACCCTGTATTTCTATACTTATGAGGACCTTCATTGACATAATGTATTCCCTAGCCCCTTACCCCTACCCTAACCTAAACCTGAATCTAACCTGAATCTTTAAAACCAGGTCTGTCTAGCTCTCTGTCTGTCTAGCTCTCTACTCGTCCACCTGCCTGTCTGTCCATCTGTCTGTCTGTCTGTTTGTCTATTATCGCCCCTGTCTGTCAAAATATGTGTAGAAGTCACTAATGGTTTGGAGGGTGGGAAGGTGGGAGGGAGAGGGTGGTAAGGGAACAAGGGAGGGGTAGGAGTAGCGACTTAAAATTAAAATAATAATAATAACAAAAACCAGGTGTGAACCCTCAGACAGCCCTTTCAACACCCGGCCAAAATGTCCTCACTTTCCAAAAATGTCCTCACTCCCCAGATTTAGAACTCGAATTGGTTTTCACAAAGATAGCTGTACTAGTACACACACACACATAGACTTTTACTTCATTGAATTGTCTCAGATCAACATTTAAAAACAATGTTGATGTTACATAACTATGTTAAAATGCAACAAAGATTAGGTATTATTAAAAAGATAACTACACATATTTATCTCACTGTTCAGGTAAAGACAACGATGAACAATGTGTGAACGAACGATAAATAATTGAAGTAATGACTGAAGCTGCTGCTGTTCCATCTTGTAAACTGACTCGCTGTAGATGAAACACTGGTGACTACAGGTGTGTCATGACCTGCACAGAACATCTTGTTGTGGGAAACTTAAAGCAATGACGTGTCAGAGGTCACCAGGTTACACTCATGTGAACTGAACATGAATGAAGGTGTTTAGTGATTTTATATAATATGTCTGTATACACTCTCCCCAGCTGTTCCCAGATGTGGTCCCTTCAGTCTTACCGGTGCGTCCCTCTGCTACAGTCTGTCTGGAGGTCTGTCCGGCTCTGACAGTGGTTAACACCACCCTGTAGAGGGCTCCGGGTCTCAGAGTGTGGAAGCTGATGCTGGTGGCATCTGCCTCCACGCTCTGGTTCTTGATGATGCTGCTGTCGTGGACCAACAGGACACGGTAAGAGTCCAGATCTCCGGAGGCTCGTTCCCACTGCGCCTGCAGGCTGTCAGTGCTGCCGCCGTTAGAAACCTGCAGCCTGGTGACCTGAGCCGGAGCTGGGAGGAACCGCCGGAGACACACGTTAGAAACAGACTCAAACAGTGTAGCTTCTGCTGGAGAAGTCAGCTTAATAACTTCCTGCAGTCCAGAAAAACGTAACAATATGTCATCAGGTGAGGTCAAGTGTCACCTGTGAAAAAGTTTTGGTCAGCTTTAGTTTCACTCTACTGCAACGGCTCTGTGCTAACTCTGCTCGTGTGCTACTTTTACTACTTCATACCTGACTCAATAAGACAATTTTCTTTTATTCAAATTGTCTTTTTTTCACATTAGTTTAGATACTTCACAGTTCTTTGCCAGAGAATCCACTGGGATTCAAGTACCCCCGTGGGGTTCAAGTGCCCCAGTTGGGTATTGTATAAACCTAATGGTAAAATCAGTTTATATTGTTTTGCAGTGTGTATTGTCACATAGCTCAGTCCTAACATATATTATGATCTTTCTTTCCAACAGTTGCTGTGTAAATATATAATTAATCAGACGTACTGGTCCATGCGGTCACAGAGGCAGAGCTGGTCAGGTTGCCGCTGTTGGTTGTCACGGTGACGGTGTACAGGCATCCTGAGGTGAGGATGTTGAAGGTGCACTCTCTGTCCTCCCAGGAGAGGATCCTCTGGGCCACGATGGTGCCAGGGTCAGCCCTGAGGACCACAGTGAAGCCGTCCCACTCACCGACTGGTCGACTCCACAGGACGCTCAGAGTGGTTTCATCAGCGTGACGGACGAGCAGCTGCTGCACGGGACGAGGGGCTGGAGGGGGGAATAATATAATGAATATATCTGAGGTGGCTGTGACTCAGGAGGTAGGTTAGAGGTCACAGGGTCAGGGGTTCGATCCACATGTCCAAGTGTCCTTGGGCAAGACACTGAACCCCAGACTGCTCCTGATGGTCAGACCAGCACCCTGCGTGGTATCTCGCTGTCATCGGTGTGTGAGTGTGTGTGTGTGAACGGGTGAATCATTTTTAAGAAATATTTTCTATTTTCATTTATAAACAAAATTGTATTTTGTATTTTTTCTGGTGAGAAGGTCAGACAATCAACAGTCACTCCCTGTGTGGCTAACCCACCCTGAACTCACCAGTTAAATAACTTTATTAAATATAATAAAAGGTGTAGATGTTAACTGACCCAGCCGTCCGTGGCAGTGCGCCGTGTTACCCAAAATGCCGCTGTGAACCGTGACCTCTGCCCTGTAGAGTCGTCCTGGTACCAGACCGAGGCTGAGGACGGAGAACGTGTGCTGTCTGCTCAGTTTACTGATGGTCTGGTTCACCAGAACCTCCGACCCGTTCCTCAGCAGGACGCTGTAATTCTCCCAGTGGCCTATGGGGGGCGACCAGCTGACCCGCAGTGTCCTGCCGTCACTGAGAGACAACATGGAGAGAGCCGACACCTGCTGAGGGACTGGAACAGGACGATGGGGGGACAGGAACAATCATTAAAGAGCTGGTGCAGACTGAGACATTGTACGTTCAAACTAAGTCCTGAAAACCGTCAAGTACTGAAGGATGGTCTGATCAGACCAGTCCTGATCTTCTCTGATCAGATCCGTCAAAATTTGAATCAGCACCTGCTCATTTGGACTGTATTTTAGTTAGACAAAGTTCTTGAACATTTGACAACTTTAGCATCTTTGGTTCAATGAAAAGAGAGTTTTGTAGAAATGTTTATTTCTTAGATGAAGGTGTTGGAAAAAGCATCACTCTGGTATCAATGCCAACACTCTTTTAATGATCTCCTCACAACAACAACAGGTTCAGTTTGAATTATTTACGATTCATTTGTAAGAAATCAGTTTGTCAAATGTCTCTAAATACTACGATACCCATAAACCTCAGCTGCTGTTGCTATGGAGACGAAGCCAGTCAGAGGCACGAGCAAATTCAAAACACTGATTTAAACTGCTGAATGTTTAATTACAACAGACTGTGAAGCTCTGTGATTGGCTGTTTGTTGGTGAAATGCACCCTGGGAGTTGTAGTCCTCCCTTTCAGTTTTTATCAGTTTCTAACTATCAGTCAGCTGTTACCTGACCCGGCTCTATAGAACATGTACCTGTCCTCCCGCTGGTCCTGGTCTCGGAGCTCTGGCCTCCAGCTGTGGTCCTGACACACAGCTGGTAGCTGCGACCGGGGATCAGACCCTCAAAGATCACCTGGGTGATGTTGGGGGGGAGGCTGTGTTCCTGGGGGGTCGATCCCAAAGCCGACAAGGTCGCCAGGTAGACATCCACACCTCCTTCAGGTGAGACCCAGGAGGCCTGCAGACTGTCTGAGCTGCCGTTGTTGTTCAGCCTGAGATCTGACACGGCTGCTGGCACTGGGGGGTGGGGGGATACAGAGGTACGGATTATATCTCATGTTTTCCTTGAGAATCTTTTCTTCACTCATGTTGAGTGTTCGAGCAAACATGAGGCTTCAAACACGTCAGCAGAAATAAAACTCGTCTCAGTGACGCCATTTAATGACTCTTTCAGGGGTCTGCCTAAAAACCCAACTGAAGCTTAGGGTGGGAGAAACTCACCTGTTGGCTCTTATGAAGGGTTTTAACTGATTGAGTCGACTGGCCTCTAAAGACGTCTCAAATGAGTTCAAACTCAGAAAAGTAGATTTTGTCTGGCTGGCAAAGAAAAGTGAAAATCATCTTCCTAAATTATTTCACCTGTTATTTAAATTAATTAGTGAACAGGCCTACTGGGTTCTGGATCAGGGGCATGAGGGGTCAGGGGGCCCTAATCCAGAGAACCAAAAACACCACATAGAGACCGTAAACTACCACAAAGGCCACAGCCACATGGTCTGTAGTTGTTTTGGGGCCTTGCCTGTTTGTCTCATGAAAAAATGAGCAGTTGATTTTAGGCAATCTGAGCAATTTAAGTTAGAGTTAAAATGATAATGTTATATTTCTGGATAATAATGAAATGATTTTTGACTCTCAGTAGAAACTTTGGGAAGTGAACTGTCATCAGAGTCCCGAACAGAGTCACTAAAGTGAGAGAGTTTTTGGGTGGGGGAGTTTTCAGATGAGAGGAAGGGTGGGACTCGGACAAAAGCCTGAAATATCCTGGAAACAACAGCAGAGAGTGACGCTGCTGCTGCTAATGTTTCTACTGAAAAAGGGTCTTCAGGTGAATTACTGAACAGAGTAATGTAGAGCTGCAGAACAGCAGGCCTTCAAAATAAAACATCCACACTCAGCCAGTTCATCTTTCTGTGTGATGAAGAGTTTTTAGGAAACATAAACTAGAAGGAAATCTGCCCCCCCCCATCCAGTTGTGACTGATAACTGACACTGACTTTGATTTGAATGTCTCAGAACCAAGAAACAGGAAATGCTGTTTAAAAACAGAATAAATCTAAAGATAAGAACAACCACATGTCGAGTTTGGCAGATTGCAGAGAGCAGGAGGAGGTTCGGACAGACACGCGAGAGCCTGAAAAGCTATGTGGAGCTTTAAAAACATCCCATAATATCTACCTGTGACACCCTGCTTGGAGGCGGAGCTCTGCAGGCTGACAGCCTCTGTTACCACGGTGACGGTGTACAGGGTCCCGGGCTGCAGGCCGTCCAGCTCAGCGGAGGTCACGGTGGTTTGTAGAGTGACGTTCTTCAACAGAACCTCTTGCTGATCTGTCAGCAGAACCCTGAACCGCTCGGTTCTTCCTGGACCCACCTGCCAGGAAACACTGAGGCGGTCTGAAGACAAGGATGCCACCTGGAGGCCACGCACAGAGGATGGAGCTGGACGAGGGAGACAAGCATACAGTTTATGTTGAGGTAGAAAAGGTGACTGAAGCTGTCTGACCTCAATAATAACTCACTTTAAAGTTTATGTCTTCATCTGGAGGGTTAGTGCCGGACATTTACACAAAAACTACTTCCTGTTTGTGACAGGTGTTGCTGTGTCTCACCTGTAGCTGCTGAGCTGTGGACAGGTGGAGCGCTCTTGTTCCCAGCTGTAGCCACCACACTGACCATATACAGAGTACCGGGGACCAGGGAGCTGAACCCAGACTGGGGGGCTGCGGAACCCATGACTCTGGTACTGCGGGTGGATCTGGAGCTGGTGTCCTCCAGAGTCAGATCATACCAGTCCACATGACCGGCAGAACGAGACCAGAACACCCGCAGACCTGGAGAACCACTGTGGACCACAGACTGGCCTTCATACTGAGCCTGAACCTGGTCCAGCTCGACGTCCAGCTGAGCCGGACTGACCGGGTCTGAGACAGCAGAAAAGAGAGGGGGGTCAGAGTTCAGATGGAGCTCTGGACTGAAGAACCAAAAACTGTTGACTTGAAAAGAAACCCAAAGAATCCTGCAATCTGTCCGTCACCTGAACTCACTGCTGTTTCTCTGTATGAATGAAGGTCTGAGGTTAATAAGGTGAGTTCAGGTGACGGACAGAGTGCAGGAATCTTTGGTTTTCTTTCCTGATACACAAAACAATTAATCAGTTAGTTCAGAAGTTTATCTGCTGCGTAAACAGATGCTGGCTCTCTGAGGCCGATACTGATATTAATATAATAAAGTCTCTCAGACCGAAGGAGGATGTGTGTGACTGTGTGTGTGTGTATCCTGATGGATCAGGTTGATAAGATTGTTTCAGCTGCTTACAGAATGAGTCCGGACAGGAAACAGAAAGAAAACAGAACTCGGTGCTGAACTCTGGCCCGCTCTTAATAATGGTTTCCTCCCTGAGGAGACCTCACTGCTTCCTGTTGGTAGCTCAGTACCCCCCCCAAGGCGAGGAGGGAAAACACTTGAGCTGAGATGAAGACCATTGTTAGAGAGCTCAGGGAGGGTCGAGCTGCCAGGAACGGCTGTGGGGCGGTGGGGGGTGGGGGCGGTCTGAGGAGGGGGCCAACAGGCCACAGCAGGGCATCAACAGGGCCCCAGCAGGGGGTCAACAGGCCCCATTAGGGGGCTAACAGGCCGCAGCAAGGGGCCAACAGGCCGCAGCAGGGGGCCAACAGGCCGCAGCAGGGGGTCAACAGGGCTGCAGCAGGTGGTCCCCAGCAGGGGGTCAGCAGGGGGTCAACAGGGCCGCAGCAGGGGGTCAACAGGCTGCAGCAGGGGGTCAATAGTGCCCCAGCAGCTACAAACGATACAGGAGTTGTGGATGATTCAGTATTGTGGGAATCCATCAAAGTAGTGCTTAGAGGCTGCATCATATCCTCTGTCGCAGGTAGGAGGAAACAAACAAAAAAGAAGCTAGTAGAGTTATATGAATCTGTGTCTCAGCTAGAATGGTCATAAAAAGCCTCGGTTAGTAAACAGATGAACAGGATTAAGCAGATGCAATTTGAAATAGAAGACAAACCTCAGAAATTGTTGGCACGACAGCTTAGACAGACACAAGCCTCCCGGGCTGTACTGAAGATAAAATCAGACACAGGCACTGTCCTTACTGACCCTAACGAAATAAATACACATTTTATGGAATTCTATTCAACATTGTACAAGTCAAATGGTAATCATGACACAGACGCAATTAAGTCATTTCTCTCAGAACTGAACCTGCCTCGTCTTAACAGTGAAGCAATAATGAAACTAGACAAAGAGATCTCTATTGAAGAGATAATAGAAACGATTAAAGAATTCCCAAATAATAAAGCACCTGGCCCCAACGGTTTAGATAGTTTTACAAATATTTCTCTAAGGAACTATCTCCAATACTACTCCGCATGTTTAAACACACTGCATCAAATGGCCAATTGCCTCAAATGCTCTATAATGCAAATATCTCGTTAATTTTGAAAAAGGGCCGCAATGAGCTGGATGCCTCATCCTACAGACTTGTATCTCTGATCCCTAATGAAACAAAGCCGATTAGCAAAATTTTAGCCAACTGATTGAAACTTTACATCCAGAAGATTGTACACCCCGATCAAACAGGCTTTATTTCCAGTAGGCATATTCTTTAACCTGCGACACTTATTTAATATACTATATGCTAAACACAATACTGAGACAGTCGATCAGGTCGAATGGCCATATGTATGAGACCCTTGAGGCGTTCGGCTTCGGGAAGGTGATTTTTTTTTGACTGGATACGGATTCTGTATGCTCATCCCACAGCAAGTGTAATCACAAACCAGGATATCTCCCCTCAGTTCCCATTATACTGGGGCACCAGAGAGGGGGATCCTCTCTCAACTTTTCTGTTTGCGTTAGCCATCGAGCCACTAGCCACAAGTATACAATTCTTTATTCTTAATTATTCTGTCCCAGAATATCTCCGGTCTCCATTAAAGGGCAAAAGCGTCACTTGTCATTATATGCTGATGACATTCTGCTTTATATGTCGAAACCACAGGAGTCATTACCCCCACTTATGGAGTTATTTAACCGCTTTGGCTCCTTCTCAGGGTTTCAAATTAACTGGGATAAAAATGAGTTAATGCCAGTGTACTTGAATCAAAACAGCCCCACACTGAACTCTGTGCCCTTTAAGATTACCAAGGACAGGTTTACTTACCTGGGGGTGACTGTCACCAGAAAACCTGAAATGTTACTTGAGGTGAACTGGAAACTGAAAATAACACAGCTAAAACAGAACATAGATTTCTGGATAAGTCTCCCACTGTCACTGGTCGGGAGAGTAAATGATATTAAGATGGTGTCGCATAGTGCTTGCTCATGGTGGGAACTGTTGGGTCTCTGTAAATATAAAGAGTCGGTCTAGACCTGCTCTATTCGAAAAAGTGCCCTGAGATAACTTTGTTATGATATGGCGCTATATAAATAAAACTGAATTGAATTGAATTGGTTCTCCCACAATTTGTACATCTCTTTCAGTCCATCCCGCCATGCACACCACAGAGCAACTTTAAGAGGTTAGACTCTATTATAACCCCCTTTATCTGGCAATATAAAGTTGTTCGTATAAGCAAGAAACACCTGTCTAAAACTAAAAATGAGGGAGGCTCTGGTCTCCCAGATTTTAGATGTTATTACTGGGCTGCACATTTAAAAACTCTGGCTTCCTGGAGATGTCGTAATCTTGCTGAGGGCTCGGAGGAAGACACTCCAGCCTGGCTCTCTATCTAGCGAGCAGACTGTCATGGAACATCTCTCCCGGCCCTTCTGAACAGCCCAGTTAAGACTAATAAATCTTTATATTTGACACTGATACACTGAGGAATTTTGAGAAACATGCCTTAGGAATATTCACCAGTGCTCAGTAAATGTTAGACTTCACAGAGAGGGTGTCTGTCCCCCGACCGCTTAAATTATTTAAATCAAAAGTAAACAGAGGAGGAGTTACACATAAAAACCTAATAAAAAGTAAAATCACCTCTACAACAGTACAACAAAATAGGAGAATTAATGTGAACTCTTAAACATCAGATCTCTCTCATCTAAAGCTGTTCTAGTAAACGATCTAATATAAGGTCATAATATTGATTTATTTTGTCTTACTGAAACCTGGCTGAGTCATGATGAATATGTTAGCCTAAATTAATCCACCCCCCCCAGTCACATTAATACTCACATTCCTCGAGGCTCAGGCCGAGGAGGTGGAGTTGCAGCCATCTTCGACTCAAGCCTATTAATCAAACCTAAACTAAATTATAACTCTTTCGAAAGCCTTGTTCTTAGCCTTTCACACCCAACCTGGAAAACACTACAGCCAATTCTATTTGTTACAGTGTACCGAGCTCCTGGACCATATTCTTAATTTTTATCTGAATTCTCAGATGTGGTGTGAATGACTGACAATATTAATCCTGTAGCAGCAGTATAAGTTTGTTTGTTTAGAAATGTAAATTGTGCATTTCTGTATTTGTATACACTTTTGCCCCCTTTTTCTTGTTCTCCATTCTCTTGTTTCTAGCTTGTGCCTTGCTATATAACCACCTTGCCCAATGCTGTGTTCATTATCTGCCATATAACTACTGTTTGTTCTTTTACATCGTCTTTGTTGTTATGGGGAAAAAAAAGGAAAAAATAAGATTGCTTGTATGTATCACTGTCATTGTATACTCCAATAATGAGCAATAAAAATACTTTTTTTTTAAAACTACAAAAAAAAAAAAAAAAACAGGGTCCCAGCAATAACAATAATTACAATTAATTTTCTACCTCATGCACCTGTCCTTAATGCTGCTCATGTTTTCACCTGTGTGCTTCTCTAAATAAACTGTCTTTATTATAACCTCACAGGTGAAGCTGGGGCCTGCTGAGGGGCAGTTAGAGGCAGATAATTAAGGATAAATATAGTAACTATAACTAACTATTCTGAAGCTCAGACAAACCTGTCTGAAGAACATTTCACTCTTCAGTTACAGAAGGAGAACCTTCATGTCTGATTATTAATGAACTGATGTATTATATCTATTCATGTCCATGAGAGCAGATCAGATCTCTGTTCTGACCTGTGCGCACTGACGCGTTGCTCCTCTCTCCATCCTTCTTGGAAATCACCGTTAACCGGTACAAAGTCCCGGGTTCCAGACCCAGGATCTGACAGATGAAGGTGTTCCTGGACTCTCCATCTGGGTCACAGTCAGTGAGATCAGCCCAGGAATCCTCAGTAAACAGGCTGAAGTCACAGGAGAGACCGGCGGTGCTGAACTTCACCACAACAGAGGCGGAGCCGGAGCTGATTTCTGTGATGTTTGTGGAGCAGCCGGAAGCCTCTGTGGACTGGACCTGCAACAGGAAGTGACATCATGACAGGTGAGCAGCGAGAAATGTATATATATTCAGTATATAATATATATATATATATATATATAAACCTGTTTCCTTATTATCGCTCATTTCATCTTTAGTCACATCAGCCTACAGTGACACGCGCACAATAACACACTAAATCAGTCACAGAGGAGAAGTGATTTGGATTATCAGAGTTTGGAGATTTTCTTACAGTTAAAAAAGTGTCTTTGTGTTTAAACCTGAGGTCAGAAGGTCAGTTAGAGTTAATAATGAATCAAGGTCGGCTGTGTGAGCTAGAGACTGTGATGCAACATGTTTCTGCTGCTGCAGGTTTTTGGTAATAATCATACCTTTTTATTTTGCATTAACGTATACATGTGTGTCAAAGTGGCTGTTCTTCTTCTTCTTATCTTTGTTTTGGGAGTCTGTCAGTCAGCCAGGACGCAAGTCAACACAATCTATTGACAACATGGAGGCGCGTTTCCCTCCGCAGCTTGCAGGTGATACGATCACATTATTTTCTGTCTTTCGACCATCGTGGCCCTTCAGTCCGCTGGCGCCCCGAGCATCAGCCTATTCTGCCCTGGCAGAGTCTAAAAACATCTAAAAGCCAGACACAGACCTGTGAACTCACCTGGTTGACGCTCCAAAATACACCTAGTATCAAACATGCCGCGCATCTGAACATCGCGGCCTCTGATTTAAATCCGTCCGTTCAATTAGCAAAAAAGAAACATGAAGCATTCCCAGATGAGCGGACATAGCGAGGATTTAGGAATGTGTCAGCGCTTCTCTAATTATACACACAAGACGCGCGCAGCAGGTTGGCAAGTCGTGCGTAAAAGTGTCTCCGACACGCTCCAGACCAGACTCCATCCACATCTACATCCTCATCCTCACAACCTGCAGCAGCAGCACCTCAGCTGATGGAGTCTGATATCAGCTCAGAGCGTCTTCACCAAGCATCTTCCCGCAGGTCAGAGACTTCTTTGTCAGATTTATCAATCTCAGACTCTTTTCTCTCGGAGGGATCCATCGATCTTCAAACTGACTGCGCCGTGACCAGAGACAGGCAGGCAGGCAGACAGGCAGGCAGGCAGGCAGGCAGGCGGGCTCTCTGCGGACCGACACCCCACCCTGCCTTCCTTCCTGCCGCCTCGGACTTTCTCTGACGACCTTTAGCATCAAACGGAGCTCCATCAATCAGCAGACTAGCTATTGTTATGGCTGAATAAGTGTTATCCAATCAGAAAGCAGCCTCAGCTCCAGCCCAGAAACAGACTCTAATTATAACTTCATCATCAGTGTGTGAACGGCTCTCACCTGTCCAGCACTGAACAGGTGAACAGGTGAACAGGTGAGGGTTTGCTGCCTTGCTCGTGGACAATGACGAGGCAAAAAGCTGCTTTTTGGATTATTTAAACTTTATCACACACACACAGGGAGAGAGAGAGAGAGAGAGACTTTCCTTTAATGACGTTTCACACTACAGCTGCAACATTAGTCAAATAATCGATTTGGCATCTATTGATAACTGATTAACTAAAATCCTCTCATGTTTTCTTTCTTTTTCAAACTGGTTGGTTGAACTAATCTGATGCTGCTCCACCTCCAGGTGATAACCATCATGGCTGATCATGTGATCTAAGACAGACCTGTCAATCAAGCAAACCAAAACATGCTTCTTAATGAAACAATTCATCTCCAAATTCATCACCAAGACACATCACAACCAGGCTGCCTGCTAGCAGCTCTGTACTGAGACAAAGCTAAATGCTAACAGCAGCATGCTAACATGCTCACAATGACAATGCTAATATGCTGATGTTTAGCAGGTATAATGTTTAGGTTATGCTAACCTTAGCTAATGGCTGATGGGAATGTCATTAGTTCTGCAGGTATGTGGTCATAAACCAAAGTGTTGAACACATTAACATGTTGACCTGATGATGGCGCTAGATAAAAAGCCAGAGGATCATCATGTTCTCCACATGGTTTTCCATCGTTTGAGCTTTGACTGGAGCTCTTTGAATGAAGTCATCTTGTTGTGTCCTCTTCTTCTTCTGTGGTGGTTTAATGGCAGCGACTGGAGGATTAGCTCCACCTGCTGTTCAACTCCATCAACCAAACCAACCTTTCTTACAGAGTACAACAGGAATCCCACAGGGTTCTGTTCTCGGCCCTCTTCAGTTTATATATAAATGATTCATCAGAATCATGTCCTGGTCTTTTCACATGTAAGCAGATGATACGGTCATATATGTATCTGTTCGAACTATTTCCGGCTGTCGCAGCACTTTCAGGCCCCAGCAGCAGGTCTGAAAACTCAACATGAAGAAAACTTCTCATTCAGTCAATAAGTTCCATTAAAAGATGAATGGACGATGTGTTGAACCAAAGTAGAATATCGCTTTACACTGGAGTTATTGTTGAACTTGTTGGTCCCAAGCAGCTTCTACAACAATCAGGCCTCTTATGATCATATATCATGCTGCAACTCAAGGTCTGGACAGGAAGCTGGTAAGATCTCCCCACTGCCATGTTCTTCTATATGTTGATTAAATGTGCTGATATTAAACTCATCTATAAATACTATAGAATAATATAAACACATAAGCAGGAGTTCTATGGAGAACTGTGAGGTTTCCTTTCATCAATGTCCAGGATCAACTCCTCACATACGAACCTCAACGTGGATCATGACTGGGATCAGTTTCAGCTCCAGTAGAAACCATTTTAAAGAGGATCAGTCATGTTGACATGAATGATCTGCTCTTAAAGTTTTATGGTCATTTTATTTGTCTCTTTGTTTGTGTTTTGTATTTTAAAGGCCCACCAGAGAGCAGCATAGCAAACTAGTTGAAGCTATAAATACTGTGATATGAGTTCATATATATACTTGTCCCTGTAAAATTAAACATTAAATGAATAAACTAATAGCAGCAAACAGAGATACAAATGTAAAACAACAGGAATACTTACAGGTGTAATGGTGGTTAATCCTGAAGTCGTGGTTTGAAGTGTAGTTGTAGTCGGGGGAGGAGCTGTGGTTGTTCTGGTTGTTGTTGTAGCTGAAATTGTTGTTGTCCTGGTGGTGGTGGTAGTTGGACTGGTGGGTGGTGTGGGTTTGATGGTTGTTGTCATGGGTGTGGTTGGAGCGGGGGTGGTTATGATGGCTGTGGTTATTGTGGTTGCAGTTTCTGTGGTTACAGGGGTGGTAGTGGGTTTGGCTGTGGTTACAGGGGTAGTAGGGGGTTTGGTTGTGGTTACAGGGGTGGTAGGGGGTTTGGTTGTGGTTACAGGGGTGGTAGGGGGTTTGGTTGTGGTTGTAGGTGTGTTTGTCAGACTCATAGGTGGTATAGTTGGAGTTGAGGTGGCGAATCTTCCTGTAGACATCACCTCGGCTGTTGGAGACATTGGTGGAGCACCTTCACTCGTGGTGCTCACTGAGACTTTTGGATGAACTGTAGAGACTGTTGGCAGTGTCAAGGTAACTGTGGGTGGAGTTTGGGAAATCATCAGCAGGACTTGAGGGGTTGATGGTGGATCTGTCTCCATGATTGATGTAGACATCATATCTGCTGTTGAAGGTACGTGAGCAGTCGAAGGAGAAGGTGTAGTTGTGGTGGATGCAGATGAAATGTAGGTCTTGTTGTGTATTATCTTCTTGTCAGTAGTTGAATGTGTTGTATAAATTATATCTTGGTTTGACTCTGTGTCAGAAACAGCAGATAAACCAACAGTAGCATCAGGGGTGACCTCAGGGGTGAACTGAGAGGTGACCTTAGAGGTGACCTCAGTTGTGTCGGTCATGTTTGGCTCTGAGGAAACTGTGGAGGAACCCAGAGTCACAGCTGCAGTTTCAGTCAGTTCATTTCCAGTTGAGGAGGACGCGGTGGAAACTTCTCGATTTGCTGTTGTCTCGGCTTCAGTCCCAAGTTGAGGGACATTTCTAGCTGACGAACTCTCCCATACAAACACAGCTGGACTCAAGGAGATGACATGGCTGCCATTTAAAGCTGACAGCTCTGTGACTGAAGCTGAAACAGCAGGACTGAAGTCTGTGGTTGCTGACCTCTTGGTTCGAGGTTTGGTGATGTCGTTCACAGACGTTGAAGCTTCGTTAGTTGTTGAGCTGTGGACATCTGAGGTGGTGATGTGTCTAGTAGTTCTGTAGGTTTTTACTGTATTTGATATTCGTTCATTAGTGACAGTCATGGCAGGACTTCTGATGGTGTAGATGATGCTGGAGAGTCCCAGTGGTTTGTGTGTGGATGAATAAAAGATGGTGGAAACAGAAGTTGTGTCTGAAAATAGGGAGAAAAGAGAAAATAACTTTTAAAAGATAAACATATACAAAAATATTTAAGGAGCAACTTAACACTCTGTTTTCACTTGAACACGCATGTCAATCCTGACACACACCTCCACCTCCAGCGTTCCTCTTCACCTGTCCAAACCTATGCCTTTCTGCTCTTTTCATATGTTTTAATGGCTACATCACATCTTACACCCTACGACCCCCCAGGATCCATAGAACCATAGTTACATATGTAACTAATTTTAACGTCTATACCGGCCGGTAACGGCATGGTTGGAGACTACTGGACTGTTTCTAATGTGTGTACTGCAACATCTATGTTTTTCTATACAGCTACTGAGAAATATTCTGAGGGAATATAAGCTTTTACTTTATCATTACATTGTTTTTGTTGTTGTTGTGAGTTCTGAACCAACTGAATAAAGATAGTAAAAGTGATGAAGATGTCTCAGTAGGCCTGAAGGTCAGCTGAGCTCCCTGCTGGGTGTCCTGTTGTACAGAGACATGAGTGGCTGTCTGAGATGTTGGCTGAGACTCTGACAGGAAGAACACTGCTGACGTTCTTCCTGCCTGACTGAGTGAACTAACAGACAGCAGCAACAATGTGAGGGAAGTTGGTATCAGCAGCGTCATCCTCTGTCTCTGACCGCCCTGAACTCATGTGTTCACCACTTCTCATCACACGTTTCCTGTTGAGAGATGCTGATGTTTAGCAGGTATCATGGCCACCATCTTAGTTTAGCATGTTAGTGTGCTAACATTAGCTAATTATCACTAAACACAAAGTACAGCTGGTGGGAATGCCATTAGCAGTGTTGCCAATTATTTTCAATGGAAAGTATCAGTTGGTTCTGATAATATCATGTATATTACTGGATTATAATTATTGACAGTGTGTTCATCACTTTCATGTTGCAGCTGTAAAGCTGGAGCTACCTTTAATCACTTTATATTCTGCTGGTAGATTAATCAATAATACATCATCATGTATTAGTTGATTATATTTTGTTTTAATAGTCTGAATCTGTAAAGTAACTACAGCTGTCAGATAAATGTACTGCAGTAAAAAGTACAATATTTCCCTCTAAATTGTAGTAGCTTACAGTAAAAGTATATCAAATATATATATCAAGTGGAAATACTCAAGTAAAGTACAAGTACCTGAAAATTGTACTCAAACACAGTAACTTCACGTAGTTCCTTTCCACAGCTGTAATGTGTGACCGTTTGTATGAAATCAAAATCAAATCATTTTGAATGAAAACAAAGGACAAAAGTTCCCTGGAAACTCCAGGGGACAAACCAGGGGACAAACCGTTTGTAGGACGGGTTTGTCAGGTTCTGGTTCTGGTTCTGGTTATTAACCAGGTGAGCTGGTTTCCTCTCACCTGTTTTGGGGCATAAAGACGTCATCAGCTGATTCCCTCCTGAGTCCACGTCATACTTCCTCCACTCTGAAGTCTGCAGGTTTCCTCCGATCACCACGCGTGATCCCTGTTTCTTCAGGTACATGTGTGTCTCCGCCAATCCAAATGCTCCGTTCGTGCTGTAGCAGCTCCACGCCGGCGCTCTGCTGCAGTCTCTGAGTTTGGCGAGGCGGGTGTGCAGTGGCAGATGGGGGCTGGGATCAGCCCAGAGACACCTGGAGGACTGAGTGTGGATCAGCCTGGCTCCGCCCAGCCATGCCCACTGCTGGGCGGGGTTAGTGACATCACAGCGTCCCAGGATGATCACCTGACTTTGGGTTAACAGACACAACCTCCTCGGGGTCAACATGATGAGGAAACCGGCTGAGGAGACACAAGTTCAACACAAAGGTTATGAAATCTTTTAAGGTCAGCTCGCAGCCATGCAGAGAAGGTCTACATACTGTCCTCCCAAACCCTCTGGAGGTCAGAGGACTGACCTGTCTTACTTTCTACTGAAGAACTGGTCCCTTTAAACCAGCTGACAGTGACGTCTGTGGATTATCAGGATGTGTGTTTCTAGAACGACACGTTCAAAAGGCCATGATGGTTTTAATCCTCTGAGGAGCACAAACTGTCTGGTTATATCACTTGTTAACAAAGTTCACCTGGTGGTGAAATGACTGAAAACATTCTGCAGGTGTCTTCAGGCTCTGATGCTGTTAGCTTGCTGTGAGTTCAGGTGAGCTAGCTTCTGTAGCCACGCAGCGCTCATGTTACTCTCCAGTCTCAGTTTGCTTTGTCAGAATTATCATCAGCACTATCTCAAAAGAAACCGTTTTAAAAAATAAAAGAAGTTGTCAGAGTTTATTCACAGAAAATGTTGACTGAGAAATGAAAATGTTGACTCTGGTGTCTGATCTCAGGTGAGCACAGAGGACGGGACATTACCTGACCAGCAGAGGCCTCAAATCTACCAGCCAGACGCTTTTCAAAATATAATCATTTTAATGATGAATTAATTAGTTAAACTCTGCACAAACAGTGTGTGCTGACTGTCTTCCACCTGATAAACAGGTGAGAGCTTCATGTTTCACTGTGAACAGTTTCTCACTCAGAGTTGGACACAGTTCAGTGTGTTTCATGTTAAATCGTCTGCTGCAGACTGAAACAGACATGTAGCTTTAAACAGTCAACATGTGAACACAGAGCATTTAGAGTCTCGTTATCTACTTCTAATTATTGTGTAACTGCAGTAGAAACCCGTGTGGCTGTAAGGACACGGAGTCAGATTCTTCACTGTTTCGTATCACTGAGTGAACAGATCCACAGAACGTCCTGACGTTACTGGGAGACACCAACAGAGGCTCATCAGTGTCTGTGGCTTTGGGTCAGCAGATTCATCTTTAACCAATCAGTGTTGTGTGTTTCATAGCTGATCAGGACTCAGTCAGGAGTCCAGATGAGCACTGAATCAGGTGTTTCTCACTGTCATGGATCTGGTCTGGACAGGAACTGGTCTCTTCTTCATGTGAAGTGATGGAGTCCTCACTGTCTGTGAACTATACTCTAAAGTTTATCTGAACTGAGTACCTTTAATCACGTCGTGTACCTAAAACCTTTGACATTTATTTTTATCAAGTTTAAGTCCTTAAGTTCACAGATACAGACAATTCAAATATAATCAACAAATAAATGCTGGTCTGTTATTATAAAGTCACCATCTGTACATAAAGTCATTCTGCATGATGAGTAATTTTACTTTTGGTACTTAAAGTATATTTTGATGCTCATACTTGTACTTTTACTGAAGTAAATCTTTAAATGCAGAGTATTCAGAGTACTTCTACACTGTGGTATTACTACTTTTAAAAGTACTTCTTCCACCACTTTCGTTCATTAATAATAAATAATAAATGAATAATAAAACATCATCTCATACAGCTCATTTCTTTAACACATATTAATAAAACCATGTTATTTTGTTTATGTTGAGCAGTTACTGGTCCATAACACTTTGATTGTATATTAGTATTATTATTATTATTATAATTATTATTATTATACATATTATATTAGAACATAATATATAAATTGCTGTGTAATTACTTAGTGTATACAGGGTATCAGTCAAATACATTTGGGTACCTGTATGTGAGAATAAGGGTAAACAGCTGACAGTGTACTGAGTACCTGCTTACAGTAGTACTACAGAGTACTGTGGTATTATTACTGACCAGGCAGGAGCGGTGGAGTAACTTTAAATGAAATTAAATTATTTTTCTTTGATAGAATATATATTATTATTATAGAATATATCTATTTACCAAACAACATTTTAGGAAATGAAAATTATTATATTAAAAATTGTTATAATTAAAATGGAGAACTTCTTATTATTATAGTTTTAATTTTTTGAATGACTTTTTGTTGTTACTCCTTTAATGACATGTTTTACTTCTTCAGTATGTACTGAGGGTTAAAGAAGTACTGACAGCGTAAAGCAGCTCAGGTTTGTTACCTGTTCTTCACCTGGACCCACTAAGTATTTCTTTGGTACAAAATCTTTACACAGTGATCTGAAGCGTCTGACTGAACTAGAACTTAAACATCAGTTTGTAGTCTGATCACATCACACACAGTTAGTCTGTCTCTGCCCACAGATAAAGACGAACTCAAACATCAACTCTTCATCACTGCAGTACTTACACACACAGCCGAATCTCTCAAGCATCAGGAAAAGCAGAATCAGGGCGTCCATGTTTCTCTGCTGCAGCGTTCGTGCGTCCTCCAGCTTCAGACGAGCAACACAAGAGCTGAAGGGAAGTGAGTCTTTGTGGGAGGAAAAAGTCAGCGAGCAGCGCTTCCTTCTGCTCTATTGTTATGGAGGTTTCAGAGTGAAGGAGTTCTCGGTGCTGGTGACCGACGTGGAAATGCTCGTCTGTCGGAAATACCACAGTACATCCCCCATGTTCAGTTGTTCTAACAAACCTGAAGAAGAAAACCTCCAACAGCAGGAGGATTAAACCGCTCAGATACTTCATGTGGAGATAAACATGTACAATTAGCACAACTTCAGCCCCAAGTATTAATATTAATAATAATAACACACAGAGAGAAGAAAAAGATCTAACGTCTTGATTTGATTTATTTTCAATACACATATGAGAAATAAAAAGTGCTCCCAGTAAAATGAAGTTAGGATTCTCTGGTTGGTGGAGCTGCAGTTTACAGAGGAGCTGTTCCCTGAAGGCAGCACAGGAGAGAGAGGTGACTGTGTGGAGACATCATTCGTTTCAATCACATGCAAACAGCAAAGCATCAAGAATCCAGCTTTCTACTGAACAACGAGACCAAGCAAATTCTGAGGAGCCGTCATTGATGTGCAGGTTAGTGTTAGTTAATGCATCGACCATCAGGCTGTATCAGTTTAAAATCAACACATTATTGATCTTTTGTATTTTCATGTTAAAGTCTGTAAATTCAAACTCTCTCCTTCCTCCTGCACCTATCTTCAGGCATAATGCTCCTTTAGTGGGACAGGGTGTACCCCCCCACACCCCCCTCCCTCCACTGACATCCTGTCCTGGTCAGGAGGAAGAGGAGGAAGAGGAGGAAGAGCAGGGTGGAACATCTCCTCCACCCTCCACATCCTGACTGCAGCCTTCACACACAACCAGCTCACGACACACTCGACCTTCACTGCTGCTCTGACACTTCATCAAGTCTGTGCGTACATGCACACACACACACACACACACACATTAGAAGCTATAATTAAAGAAACGTGCAGCTAAGAACAACCAGGTGATAAAGTTTGGTTTAGTTTAGTAACAAAGGAGAAGACAGAGATAGACTCCAGCATGAAAACAGACAAGCTGCTCTGCATAAACACACAGACAGCTCTCATATCTCCACAGTGACAGGAGCGCTCTGTAAATCAACGCGCATTCTCATGTTCTTAATGTCATGATTTGGCCTTTTATTGAAAGACAAACAGAAAAAGGTATAAATAAAGCTTACTTCAAACGAAAGGATTCGTACTCTGTATAACTAGTTGTGCGGTTGAAAATTGTTTGCCCTTGCGCTCCTGTGAACACCTGTTCACCTGTCCAACACACCTACAGATCACGTCACACTATCGTACATCCGCTCATCATAGTTATCACAATAATAGCAACAACATTTAGAAACAACAAAAACCTCAACACAGGACGTTCCAACACATGGTTTGCATAATTCACAACAGAAAATACATGTCAATAAGTAATTATGAATTACAGTTTTTTACAATTGCTTACACACTAAAATTAAAAATAACACACAGTTAGTGAAACCTGACACTCAAGGGACAAAACCTCAGCCCAGATCTGCACGACGATGAGCACATTCTGCACAACACTAAACACACTTCTGTACATTAGACACACAAATCTAACATGATGTCACTTGTTTCCATTTCAAAGCACTGCCACTAAAAATACCACACCTGTAACCAATTGATCAAACACGGCTGTCAGGTTAAACAGACACTTAGATGCATAATTGTAAACTCACCAATCAGGAGTAAGTTTGTCTTCAACAAAAATGGAAGGCAACGTTGCAGTAAGAGGAAGATGCAGAGGGAGACATTGTCATCTGCTCTGGTCCAAAACTGGTTTCATCAGCATCCACAATTTTGAAAAAAATCCTTAACCCCATTCAGCCTGGTGGAGGAAGGTTTACGATCTCCATGTCAGGATACTCCTCATTCAGGCCATGGAAGAGGCTTGCGACCAAGCTGATGCAGGGTCTGTGAGGATGGATTCACCGTTCAAGAAGGTTCTTCCCTCGCTGTCTGAGAGGACCGCCTGTGATGTGGACGAAGTGCTATGGCCAGAACCAGCTAGGTGAAGAGATGATGCTTAGGTTTTTTAAATAATTGATGCTTTCTTTTTTGTCTCAAATGTTTTTGCTGTGTTTATGTACTATACCCTACTTAGAATATGTTATGTTCTGATTTTCAGTGCAAAATGCAGCCTTTGGAAATGCATTGACCTATTTTACAATGTAGAGAGAAATAAATATTTTCATCAGTGTGCAGTACTGGTCTTGTGTGTTATGTTTAGTCAATATATTCATGTACTTTACTCTAACAGTATCTCTGAAAAAATCAAACCCAGACTACATCATTAGAAAAGTAGAAATGTTAAAAGTGTTTTAGACTGAGCTCAGCAGTGTGAAACTGGTTCAAACTGAATCAGGTCGTATGAACCGTGTGTGTGCCATATGCTGACAAAATTAGGTTTTTATAAATGATTGTATAGTTTTGAATGAAGTGTTTAATTTTGCTAAATATCTGAGGTGTTCTGCTACTTGTGTGTGTGCTTGTGTGAATTGTGTGAGCTCTGTTTTCAAAATTGTGCTTAAGCAATCATAAAAAACTGTAATAAGGCATATCTGCAAAACGGCTTCAACAGACACCATCTTCATCATGTGAGATTCAAACCAACAAACTACGACGTCATCACACACTTACTGTATGTCACCTTGTTACCTATAACTATATAACATAACTATAATTATATAACTATAATTATAATAAAACTATGTAACTATAACTATAACTATAATTATAATAATATAACTATATAACTATAACCATAATTATATAACTATATAACTATAATTATATAACTATATAACTATAACTATAATTATATAACTATATAACTATAACCAGTAGGTGAGTAATCCTAACATGAGTCTTAACCCAATATGACCTTCTTTTAGTCCCCAAAATGTGACTGTGTGAACATTATTAATACCAGAACACACACACACACACACAGAAAGCCATGTTTGTAACATGAGCTGTGATTTTAATGTAAAATATTTTGGTAGAAATGGTTTATGATGAACGTTTTTATTGTCATGAACAAACAGTCTGTGTTATATTTAAACTCGGTGTATTTACAGTGATATGGAGCCAGAAGCTGGCATGTCGCTTTGTTCTCCACCTCCTCATCCAGACAGTTCACACCATCCATCTTTCCTCACAGAGGTCAGAGGTCAGGGTCTGGGCGTGTGTTCAAGGTCCCGCTCTCTGATTGGCTGAGGAAGTGTCTAATTGCAGAGGAAGACGAGGTTTCCTGAACAGAAACTCAACCTGAAAGATGAAGAGGAAGAGGAAGAGCTTTATGACTCTGTGTGAGTGTGTGTGTGTGTGTGTGTGTTTTGTTAGTTGATGTTAATATGATTATGAGACAGTAAACCGGCATGATTTCCTGAGAGTCAGTTTCTGCATTAAAGACGTCGTCTCTCACTCGTCATGACTTGATGAAACATGTAACAGGAGGTCAGAACCTCTGGCTGTTAGTCTGGTTCTGTCTCACCCTCTGTGGGGAGACAGTCCTGGATGGTTCCCATAGAAACGCTCAACAACACAACCAGTTAGTCTTCATCAATGAACTCTTCTCTGTTCTGATGAAGTGTAAATCTCACCTTGGTGTCACCTGTCCAGGTTGGTTTTGGAGTGTTGAGTTCGTTGGTGCCTCTTGTGGTTGATAGGGGTATAAACAGCTGCAGACTGCAGTTCGGTTCAGTTTTAGTTCTACAGCTCCAAATCCTAATAACAGAAGTTATCTCAGGGCTCTTCTCATGTATCTGGACCGTACCCTGTATAATATTAAACATCAGGTGCCAGTGGCTGTTTCTGCCCTCCGGCCTCAGAGGGCAGTAATGAGCCCATTAAAGCTCAGCATATGTTTGTCTGGTTAACTTCACCTCCTTCGTTACCATCCCATACTGAGAGTAACACTATCATATCGTATCACACCATTTTATAACGTAACAATGATTTCATTTCATTTAAATAAAAGCAGTATTTCACCTCCAGAATATTATAAAGGGCCCTGAAACAGCCTTTAGACGTCACTTGGAGAAATCAGATTCACAGAAACTATAACTGCACAGATAATTAAGAAAACAGTGAAGATTTTAAAATCAGTGTGTTCTCAGATCTCAGTAACAAATATGGTGACATGTTTTCTTCAGTTCCCCAACTCCACCCCCCCCCCACCCCACACACACACACATCTGTCTGCAGCTGCTTCACTGCCACTCTGCCTCAGACAGGAAGCTGAAGCTTTGCTGTTCGGTCGCTCTGAAGGTACGATGCACCTTCTGGTCCTTGTTCTCACCTGGGTGGGGGTGGTTGAAGGTGGGGGGGTGAGCAGCACCTGTCCAGGTGTGTGCAGGTGTGAAGGTGTCGGGAAGCTGCAGCGTGTGGACTGTGTGGACGTCGGTCTGAGGTCGGTTCCCTCCAACCTGAGCAGCTCCACCTCCTCTCTGTGAGTACAAACTGTCTGTTGGTTTACAGTCAAAGCTTTTTCTGCTGGTGTTTGAAGTTTTCTTCCTCACATTAAAGTTTAAAATATTAAATACAAAGACTGTCGTCGCCACAGGGACAATAAGGTTCAATTATATTCACTGAATTAAAATGACATGTTTAGATGTCTGTAACGTAGAACAATATATTTAAATGTACAATATATATATATATATAGAGAGAGAAACATATCTGAAGTGTAACAGAGTCATCAACATTTAAACAAATATATGATGTTCATGTGAAGTTCACAGTCAAACAAACTTTAAAAAGCATTTGTGTTTGTGACACAAAATGATTTTAAAATGAAATATTTAGTGAATTTCTGTCTGGAAATAAATATTTTACTGAAAATAAAACAGAGACTTGATTCTTCACTAAACTTTGAGCTGTTTGTTTTCTCAATCAAATCTCATCAAGGAACCAAGTTGAATTCTGTGTATTTTCAGTCAAATTATTTTTATTAAAACATACAATAAAGCACAGCACAGAACAATAGAGAACATTAGAGAGCAATAAAGAACAGTAGAGAACAATAGAGAACAATAGAGAACAGCAGAGAACAGTAGAGACTCAGCGCTTCGTTAAATTAAACAGCTGGTGATGAACAGAGCACCGCGGTCCTCCTCAGGTCCTGGTCTGGTTCTTTATTTGTGGATGTTCATTCAGATATTTTAGTATAATTTATTAAGTTGCAATAAACAGAAACCGAGTGCAAGAAAATAAAGCTTTTGTGTCATCAGGGCCATAATATATATATTTATAATTATACATAATTATGTTTGCCAGTAAAATTTAAATAACTTTAAAATCTTAAGAAACTTTCACATTCAAACAAACACAAAGCTGTTTTTACAACAACGGTTTCAAAACTCACTAAAGTCTGCTAAAGATAATAATTTACAACTGCAACATCAGAAAATAGATAGATGATCAACTGATCAAATATTGAGTGCAAAATGAGCTGTTAGTGAAGTTTATTGGTGAAAAGTCTGAAATGTTTAAATATATAAACTACAGTTTAAAAAGCAAATTTTATTCTCCTGAAGGAGAAAATTTCTCGTTTGAAAGAATTAAAATTCACAAAATACGCTGATAAAAACTAACTTATTACAAGACTTTAATTCAAATTGAATGAATTATTTCTTGTAAAATAAAATTTGTCTCTTTAATATTTTATGAAATCAGACTTTCTGTTTTTGTCCTTAAATCAAGTCCCATTCATTTTAATGAGAAGTTCATGTTTTCATTTAATACTTTAACGTCATTAATTAGATTAATTAATTCTGACCGTTCTGTAACCTCCAGAATAATAATAATAATCATAATAATAATAATAGTGGTAAATCATACACATATACAAACACACTGAACTAAATTCTGTCAAGTTTTTTTCTGTTTTCAAGGTTTTAAAAATACCATTCATATATTTTTACCCTTTTTCTATTTCCTTAACAATGTTCTGTATAAACTAATTCATGATACGTTATCAATACTGTTTCTGATTGATTGTGCCAATAAAACAATTTACATTACATTACAAACTATTTATAAATAAAGACAAACTATTTATAAAGACAAACTATTTATAAATAAAGTGTTGTGTTGTTAAATATGTTTGAGTTAAATATAAATAGTTTTATAGAAGTTTTATTAGTTCAGCTCCTTCAACAAGAAATAAAAATCATTACGAAACATGTCAGAATTATGAGAAACGTTCTCTTATAATTATAAAAGTATTGTTATCTTATTGTATAATTATTATTATCTTATTATATAATTATTATTATCTTATTATTATTATTATTATTTTCTTATTATATTATTATCCTGAATAAGCTGCTTCTGCCACAGGAAGTCTGGAGGTGGAAGGTAGAGCTGTCAGTGGTGGTCGTTACAGAGAAATCAGTAACAAAGAATCTCTGAAGTGGTTTACGGCTGGCAGGGCTCGGCCACTCAAGGACCGCGTTTACCTTAGCACCTTACCACTAAAACCTTCTTCACAGCACTCTCAACTGTCGTACATGACAACATACACACCTGTATTTTAGCACTTGAAGAAGCAATAAGTGAAGTCCACCTGTAACACACTGTTCAAAATATACATAAAGTGCTTATTTAAGAACATATTTAATAATAAAATGAGTCTGTGGTGATCCAGGGGAGTGGACAGGACCACATGGTGTGTTTGTGTGAGGAGACGAACAGCTGGACAGGTGTGTTCTGGGTCCTTCTTGTTTCAGAGACGTGAGTATGAACAAGCTGTCGGAGCTTCCTGCCCACGTCTTCAGCAGCCTCCACCGCCTCCACGAGCTGTGAGTACATACCTTTAAAATAAATGTACAAAACGAACAGCAGTATCCCCCCACTGTGGTAGGTGTTTGGTTCAGTCCAGGTGTAGAGTTTACAGGTGTGTGTGTGTGTGTGTGTGTGTGTGTGTGTAGCCGGCTGGCAGGAACCAGACTGAGGAAGATCTCCAGAGATGTTTTCACAGGACTCTCCGGTCTGAAGCTGCTGTATGTGCTGCTCTTATTAATAATTCACATGTATATTCTGAATTTGTTTTAAAATGCACGTTACCCTGTGCAGCAGTTTAATAAACACACAATATTAATATTAAACTTAATGAAAACTCCCTGATTTAAAATAAAATACTCAAACTGTTCTCAGTGATTAACTGCTGTTTGTCTTATTGAAGTGACCTCAATTATATAAAGTCAAACTCTAAAAGCTTTTGAAATAATAATTATTTCATGTAGTTCAGATTAAAGAATCCATCCATCCATGTCAGAGTTTATTTTCACATTATAACCAGATATTTTTCAGGCTGGGACTTTTCTTATTTTGTTGGATCATGAAACTTTCTCATTATAAGTTGTTTTGCTGTAAAACATGTTCATATATTTATAACCAGTGACTGAAGAGATTTTGTGCTGGTGGCAGAAACACAAGCATAAAATAAAGCTTTTAGTAAGTCAGTTGTTATTTTTCAGGGTTTGATTATTGATGACAGAAACAAGTGAAGTGACTCACTAAACAGACATTTCATCATGTTTTAGTCAGACCATCTGAAACGTCCTTTAGTTTATTAAAAATAGTATGATGTTTGACTGAAATACGTTTGAGAACGTTGCTGTTATTTTTTTCTGTCTGTGAATCAGAACTCTGCAGAACAATCATCTGAAGACGGTTCCCTCTAAAGCTTTGGAGAACCTGAAGAACCTGCGCTCTCTGTGAGTCACTCTACCTGATTATTAAACAGATCTGTATCATCATAAAGTTAACTACTAATCACCACAATCAGCTGAATCAAAACTGTCCTGACAAGAAGAAAACTTTCAGATATATAAAGATTCGCCCACACGAGGTTGAGGCTGCCGATCAGGAACAAACAGGAAGGAGTGTCAGATTGTTTTAGGGAGGAGGTCCAGGAGGAAGACTTCACTGCGTCTCTTAATGCTCAACAACAGTCATGATCCTGCTCTTTCTCTAACGGGCACTAACCAAGTTGTCTCTGAGCCTCGACCCACCGCGAACCTCGTCCTCAGCTTCCTGCTCTGCTGCATCACGTTCAGGCCGGACCTCCAGCAGACCTGCAGAGCCTCCTCAAGGCCATGACCAGGGATTCAAACTTGTGCATTAACATTAGACAGATGTGTCATGCGTCCCACCTCTTCTGCTCTCCACACGGACTGTTTACCTGCATGCAACCAAAGTCTGCTCTAATGTGATTGGTCAATGCTACTCGGACTACAAACGGAAACCAGAAAGCTTCCAATATTAAAATCTTGTCCCTTCCTACAGAATGTGCATTCATGTGCGGAGATCTGTTAATAATATTAAAGTTGTCCTGAACAGTAACACTGCACACACTAATGATGGTCTTCAGTCTGCATGAACCCTCTGAACATGCCGAGCCGAGCCTCCTCCAGACGTTTCTAACTGCTGTAACCGACAGTTAACACCTCTCTGTTGTTCACAAGTGCTGATCTCTGCCTCACACTTCACAGCAGCAGGAGGTGGAGGGTGGAGGGCGGAGAGCGGAGGTGGGTGGTGGGTATCGGCCACATGCAAGCTGCCTGTTTGTGGTTGTGTCCCCACAGCGCCTGTCAACACCAGAAATTACTACCATGCAGCCAAAGAATGTGAGGACCTCCCTGATGGAGAGAAGCTGGTTGTTCTGTCTGAACAACAACTTGCAGCAACTCCTCCATGTTCACGTTTCACATCTTAAACTTCTTCTTCTTCAGAATCACTGAGAAAAACATAATAATAATTATAATAATCATAAACTTTATTTCTATAGAAAACCTCATGCATCACACAGTGCTTCACATAGAAACTAATAATCATCACATTTACGATAAAACAAATATCAATACAATTAAATGGGATCAAATTAAATTTAAAAAAAGACAAAATAAGATTATTGATATAATGTTGTAATGATAACACGAGATAAAAACTGTTAAACAAACAAATAAAACTCATAGTGAAACAAAGTGAAAATAAAAGTTTAACATCAATAAAATGATTTTAAAGAGAAGTTTTAAAAAGTGATTTAACTGCAGCTGACGGGAAGAAGTACTCCGATCTTTTACGGCAGTAAAAGTACTAATAACGCAGTATACAAATACTCTGTTACAAGTCCTACACTCAAAATTCCAAGTACAAAAGTATCAGCATTCAATTCAATTCAATTCAATTCAGTTTTTTTTATATAGCACCATATCATAACAAAGTTATCTCAGGGCACTTTTTCGAGTAGAGCAGGTCTAGACTGATATTTATATTTATATTTACAGAGACCCAACAGTTCCCACCATGAGCAGCACCAGGAGACAGTGGCAAGGAAAAACTCCCTTTAACAGGTAGAAACCTCGAGCAGAACCAGAACCAGAACCAGGCTCTGGGTGGGTGGTCATCTGCCTCGACCGGTTGGGTTGGCAGCACAGTACAGTTCTACATAGAGATTGAAAGTAATAGTTGTGGTAATGGTATTGATGTTAATATTAATAGAAATAATACTAATAGCAATATAATAATAGTAATACTAATAATAAGAGCAATAACAGTAATAGTAGCAGCGGGAGCAGAGCAGGAGCACGGGGGCAGCAGGAGGCTGCAACCATAGATCCAGACTCTACAGCTCTGGAGGCAGAAACACCTGCAGAAAGCAACAGAAAGAGAAAGAGAAAACACACAACTACGGGAAGAAGTTGAATTAGTAACAAGGAATGATGGGATATGAGGGTGTACAGATGGAGAGGAAGAGGAGGAGAGAGGAGCTCAGTGCATCATGGGAAGTCTCCCAGCAGTCTAGGCCTATAGCAGCATAACTAAGGGGGTGGCTCAGGGGTCACCTGAGTCAGCCCTACTATAAGCTTTATCAAAGAGGAAAGTCTTAAGCCTACTCTTAAATGTGAGGAGGGGGTCTGCCTCCCGTACACAAACTGGGATCTGGTTCCACAGGAGAGGAGCTTGATAACTGAAGGCTCTGGCTCCCATTCTACTTTTAGAGACTCTAGGAACCACAAGGAACCCTGCATTCTGGGAGCGCAGTGCTCTTGTGGGGTAATAGGGTACTATGAGCTCTTTAAGATATGATGGTGCCTGACCATTTAGGGCTTTGAAGGTGAGGAGAAGGATTTTAAATTATATTCTGGATTTTACAGGGAGCCAGTGTAGAGAAGCTAATATTGATATGATCTCTTTTTCTGGTTCTTGTCAGTAAACGTGCCGCAGCATTCTGGATCAGCTGGAGAGTCTTAAGGGACTTATTGGGGCAGCCTGTTAATAGAGAGTTGCAATAATTCAGCCTAGATGTAGCAAATGCATGGACTTGTTTTTCTGCATCTTTTTGAGATAGGATGTGCCTGATTTTTGCAATGTTACGTAAATGAAAAAAGGCAGTTCTTGAAGTTTGTTTTATGTGGGAGTTAAAGGACATATCCTGATCAAAGATAACTCCAAGATTCCTTACGGTGTCGCTGGAGGCCAGGGCAATGCCATCTAGAGAAACTATATCTTTAAATAATGTGTTTCGAAGGTGTTCGGGGCCAAGTACAATAACTTCGGTTTTGTCTGAGTTTAACATCAAAAATTGCAGGTCATCCAGGTTTTTATGTCCTTAATGCATGCTTGAAGTTTAGCTAACTGATTGGTTTCATCTGGCTTGGTAGATAAATATAATTGGGTATCATCTGCATAACAATGAAAATTTATGGAGTGCTTCCTAATAATATTGCCTAAAGGAAGCATATATAAGGTGAATAGAATTGGTCCAAGCACAGAACCTTGTGGAACTCCGTGACTAACTTTGGCGAGCATAGAGGATTCATCGTTAACATGTACAAACTGATATCCATCTGATAAATAGGATTTAAACCAGCTTAGTGCGGTGCCTTTAATGCCAATTAAATGTTCTAGTCTCTGTAATAGAATGTGATGGTCAATGGTATCGAATGCGGCACTAAGATCTAATAAGACAAGTACAGAGACAAGTCCTTTGATGCAATTAGAAGATCATTTGTAACTTTCACCAGTGCTGTCTCTGTGCTATGATGCACTCTAAATCCTGACTGAAAATCCTCAAACAGCTTGTTGTTGTGTAGAAAGTCACACAACTGATTGGCGACTGCTTTCTCAAGAATCTTAGAGAGAAAAGGAGGGTTAGATATAGGTCTATAATTTGACAAAACCCCTGGATCAAGAGTGGGCTTTTTAAGAAGAGGTTTAATTACAGCTACTTTAAAGGACTGTGGCACATAGCCTTTTAATATGGACAGATTGATCATATCTAGTAAAGAAATGCTAACTAAGGGTAAAACGTCTTTAAGCAGCCTAGTTGGGACGGGGTCTAAGAGATACGTTGATGGCTTAAATGAGGAAATCATGGAAGTTAGTTGACTAGGGTTGATGGGGGAAAAGCAGTCTAAATGTATATCAGGATTTACAGTTGTTTCTAAGGTTCCTGTGTTTGAAGATAAGTCAGTACCAACTGAGGGCAGGAGGTGCTGAATTTTTTATCTAATAGTTAGAATTTTATTGTTAAAGAAGCTCATAAAGTCATTACTACTGAGGTCTATAGGAATACATGGCTCAACAGAGCTGTGACTATCTGTCAGCCTGGCTACAGTGCTGAACAGAAACCTGGGGTTGTTCTTATTTTCCTCTATTAATGATGAGTAGTAAGCTGCTCTGGCATTACGGAGGGCCTTCCTCAAAATTTTAAGACTATCTTGCCAGGCTAAACGTGAATCTTCCAGATTGGTGGAACGCCATTTCCTTTCAAGTTTTCATGATGTTTGTTTTAATTTGTGGGTTTGCGGGTTATACCATGGAGCTAACCTCCTCTGTTTTATTATCTTCTTTTTTAGAGGGGCGATAGAGTCGAGTGTTATTCGTAGTGAGCCTGCAGCACTATCAACAAGATGATCAATTTGGGAGGGACTAAAGTTAGCATAGGAGTCATCTGTTACATTGAGACATGGAACTGAATTAAATGCCGATGGAATCACTTCCTTAAATTCAGCTACAGCACTATCAGATAGACATCTAGTGTAGGAATGTTTGCCAAATGGCGTGTAGTCCAGTAATAGGAATTCAAAAGTTATTAAATAATGGTCTGATAAAAAAGAATTCTGTGGAAAGACTATTAGATGTTCAATTTCAATGCCATAAACAAGAACAAGGTCGAGGGTGTGGTTAAAACAGTGAGTGGGTTTATGTACACTCTGACAGAAGCCAATCGAATCTAGTAATGAGATAAACGCAGCACTAAGGCTATCATTTTCTACATCCACATGAATAATAAAATCACCTACAATAATTATTTTATCTGTTTTAAGGACTAAACCTGATAAGAACTCTGAGAATTCAGATAAAAATTCAGAATACGGTCCAGGAGCTCGGTACACTATAACAAATAGAATTGGCTGTAGTGTTTTCCAGGTTGGGTGTGAAAGGCTAAGAACAAGGCTTTTGAAAGAGTTATAATTTAATTTAGGTTTAGGTTTGATTAATAGGCTTGAGTCGAAGATGGCTGCAACTCCACCTCCTCGGCCTGAGCCTCGAGGAATGTGAGTATTAATGTGACTGGAGGGAGTGGATTCATTTAGGCTAACATATTCATCGTGACACAGCCAGGTTTCAGTAAGACAAAATAAATCAATATTATGACCTTATATTAGATCGTTTACTAGAACAGCTTTAGATAACAGAGATCTGATGTTTAAGAGTTCACATTTAATTCTCCTATTTTGTTGTACTGTTGCAGTGGAGGTTTTACTTTTTATTAGGTTTTTATGTGTAACTCCTCTTCTGTTTACTTTTGATTTAAATAATTTAAGTGGTCGGGGGGCAGACACCCACTCTGTGGAGTTTAGGGTGGGTAACTGCTCTAATGGAAGCGCAGAGAAGCGTGTAGGACTGCAACTCTGCCTCCTGGTCTGGACCACAGACTGTATTAAGTCTATGGTCTGAACTCTGAGCTGTCATGGCTTTGGGCCACTAATAAATTCGGCCAGATTTCTAGATATGATAGTGGCTCCATCCAATTATCTACAAAGCCCACATCATTACCTGGACACCACCTCGACAACCAGCGGTTGAATGATGACATGCGTGTCATCGCTAATAAGATTAGGTAGGGGCCCAGAGAAAACTACGGAGTCCAACATTGTCTTTGCATATGTACACACCGACTCAACATTAATTTTCGTGACCTCCGATTGGCGCAATCAAGCATCAAAATATACTTATATACTTAATTCAATTCAGTTTTATTTATATAGCGCCATACCATAACAAAGTTATCTCAGGGCACTTTTTCTAATAGAGCAAGTCTAGACCGACTCTTTATATTTACAGAGACCCAACAGTTCCCACCATGAGCAAGCACTATGCGACAGTGGCAAGGAAAAACTCCCTTTTAACAGGTAGAAACCTCGAGCAGAACCAGGCTCTAGGTGGGTGGTCATCTGCCTCGACCGGTTGGGTTGAAAGGGGGGGGGGGGAGAGAGAGCAGGAGGAAAGAGAACATACAGCAGCACAATACAGTTCCACATAGGGATGCAAAGCAACAGCTGTGGTAATGGCATTGATGTCAACACCAACAGAAACAACACTAAGAGCAACATTATAATAGCAATACTAATAATAAGAGCAACAACAGTAACAGCAGCAGCGGGTGCAGAGCAGGAGCACGGGGGCAGCAGGCGGCAGCAACCATAGACCCAGACTCTACAGCTCCGGAGGCAGAAATACCTGCAGAAAGCAACAGAAGGGGGGAGAGAGAGAGAGAAAGCACTCAACTATGGGAAGAAGTTGAATTAATAACAAGCATTGATGGATATGAGGGCATACAGATGGAGAGGAAGAGGAGGAGAGAGGAGCTCAGTGCATCATAGGAAGTCCCCCGGCAGTCTAGGCCTATAGCAGCATAACTAAGGGGTGGCTCTATATAAGCTTTATCAAAGAGGAAAGTCTTAAGCCTACTCTTAAATGTGAGGAGGTTGTCCGCCTCCTGTACTTAAGTACTCATTATGCAGAATAATATATATGATGTTATTGGATTATAATTATTGATCATTAATGTGTTCATCTCTTTAATGTTGCAGCAGGCGGAGCTACTTTAATCACTTTATATTCTGCTGGTAGATTAATCAATAATATTACATGATCATTTATTAGTTGATTATATTTTGTATTAATGCTCTGAATCTGCAAAGTAACTAAAGCTTTAAAATAAATGTGGTGAAGTAAAAAGTACAGTATTTCCCTCTGAGATGTGGAGTAGAGGTAGAAATGGAAATACTCAAGTAAAGTACAAGTACCCCAAAATTGAACTTAAGTACAGTACATGAGTAAATGTACTTATTTACTTTCTACCTCTGTGTCCAGACAGTAAAAGGCCGGTCAGCTTTAGTCCTGAACCAGGACAGCAGAGCCTGGTCTGAGGCCAGCAGCGAAGTGCTTTAATCAGTAAAATGTTTAACTCCCATCTGAAACAGTCTCTGGAGGTCAGACACAGGACAGACCTGATGTTTGAGATGCTCCTTGGAGAGGTGACGCCCAGTTTTATGTCTGCAGGTTGAGAGGTGACGCCCAGGTTTCTGTCTGCAGGTCAATAAGTGACGCACAGGCGTTTCTGTTTGCAAGTCGATAGGTGACGCCCAGGTTTCTGTCTGCAGGTTGAGAGGTGACGCCCAGGGGTTTCTGTTTGTAGGTTGAGAGGTGACGCCCAGGTTTCTGTCTGCAGGTCGATAAGTGACGTCCAGGCGTTTCTGTTTGCAAGTCGATAGGTGACGCCCAGGTTTCTGTCTGCAGGTTGATATTTGATATTAACTAATGAGAATCTGCAGTGATATTGTTACATCATGTCCCGTCTCCTTCTTCTTCTTCTTTCTGTCTTCATATCTTTGTCTCTGGTCTGCCATTTTGTCTCCTCTTGTCTTTGACCCTCCAGACATCTGGATGCTAACTTCATCTCCCGCCTGCCGGCCTCCTCCTTTAAAGGCCTGGCGTCTCTGCGTCACCTGAGGCTGGATGATAATGTCCTGACGGAGGTTCCTGTTCTGGCTCTGAGCGCTCTGACAGAGCTTCAGGCTTTGACTCTTGCCCTCAACTCCATCAGCTACATCCCCGACGGAGCATTCGCCTCCCTCCGCCAGCTGCTGCTCCTGTGAGTAACTTACAGGAACTAATTGATTAAATCATGCTAGCAGGATTCTAGTGGACTAACACACTGCGTGTTAATTTAACATGGAATAGTTGGTAACGTGTTGGTCAGGAATTGCAGCAAATACAGGTAACTGTGTTTGCAGGTGGGAAGCCTGTGAGGGATCACGTTGTTGTTGCTGCACTAGCGGCTCTCGCTGGTTAGGAACTTTTCAGTGGGGGGTGGGGCGGGGGGGTAGTGATAGCAGTCAGTACAGTTAGCGGTGATGAGGTCTGAGCTGGTCCCCCCAAGAACAACCACAGCATCAGTCAGTTTAGCCCCAAAACATCTGTTTAGGTTCAGCCACAGCGCCCCCCGCTGGTCCAAGATTCACTTCCTGTTTCCTCCCAGTCAACCATCATGCTTACCTTAACCACCTTCTTATTACTGTAACCATGACAACGAAGGTCCTCACACCTTTAGGAAGGAGTCACTTTAACTCAGACAGACAGACAGACAGACAAACAGATAGACAGACAGACAAACAGACAGACAGAGAGACAGACAGAGAGAGAGAGAGACAGACAGACAGAGAGAGAGACAGAGAGACAGACAGACAGACAGACAGATAGAAAGACAGACAGATAGAAAGACAGACAGACAGACAGAGAGACAGACAGAGAGAGAGAGAGACAGACAGACAGACAGAGAGACAGACAGAGAGAGAGAGAGACAGACAGACAAACAGATAGACAGAGAGATAGAAAGACAGACAGATAGAAAGACAGACAGATAGAAAGACAGACAGACAGACAGACAGACAGACAGACAGAGAGACAGACAGAGAGAGAGAGAGAGAGACAGACAGACAGACAGACAGACAGACAGACAGACAGAGTACTTTATTACTTTATTCTTCTCAGAGGGAACGTGAAGGTTTTCAGCAGCTATTTCACATGAAAAACAAAAACAAATGAGTTCAATTAAAATTAAATACAATAACTGAAACAGACTGAATAAAATATAAAATAGAATCAAATAAAATAGAATACAGACTAAAGTTTGGACTCTACTGTTACAACACTGGACAAAGAGCAAAGTTTGATTGA
Organism: Macquaria australasica; assembly: GCA_005408345.1. Taxonomy (NCBI): domain Eukaryota; kingdom Metazoa; phylum Chordata; class Actinopteri; order Centrarchiformes; family Percichthyidae; genus Macquaria; species Macquaria australasica. The sequence goes on along the minus strand of SEMN01001354.1, from coordinate 4,037 downwards.
CAGGTGATCAGAGGGAAAAGAACGGTAGAAAGAAGAGACTGAATTGTTGAGGCGCTCCACTCTGACTTTACATGATTTATTAATTAGACGGACACCAGGAGAGAGATGGTCTCCATGATGACTGCATCCACAGACTGCACAACCTGCAGCCGCTGTACTGAAACAGCCAGTGTGACAGAACTACAGCCATGTTTTACACAAATAATAATAATAATAATAACTATTATTATTATTATCATTATTATTATTATCTGAGGCATTTCTTGAACAAAACTAAATCATGTTAAAATCTTCTCACACTGGATGAAACGTTCACAGAAAATTAAACTTTAAGAGTCAAAATAAGTTTTCATTACTTCAAACACAACAGAGTTTTTGTGGTTGTAACATTATTTTTTCTTATTTTTCATAACATTTCTCACATTTGCACATTTTCAGCTGTTTGGCAGCAAAAATAAAATAACTCAAGGTTTCCTCCAAATTCTCCACAATTTGTCAACCTGATTCTTCTTCTTCTTATTATTATTGTTATTAAATACTTCATTTGATAAGATATTTTAAATCAGAATGAGCTGATAATAAAAGTAAACTGTTTAATTTACAGGCTGGATCCTCAAATGATGAACTTAATTTATTTTCCCTCAATCTTATTTTTTGGAAACAAGCTTTAAGTTAAACTGAATAAATACTAAAATGAATAAAAGACAAAAACACCTCATTTGTGTTTGATTTTTGAGGCTTTTTGTTTCAATTTTCAACATATGAAAAGCAACAAAAAACATCTGAAACAACAAGAAATGCAAAGAAACTGAAAATCAAATCAGTGTTTAGTTTCAACTGATTTCTTCAGCCTGTAAACAAAATACTATTCAGGACCTTTGTTAGTTTCATAATTACAGCTAAAAAAAAAAAAATTATACATAATCTAACTGAATAAAATATAAAATATTGTGTGATTAAAGTCCACAGAGACAGACAAAGAGGAGGAGGAGGAGGAGTTTCTCCTTTAAGTGAACCACCATTGGAGTTCAAACAGCCTCATATTTGTGGTCACAGCTCACAGTTACCCTCCATCAACTGCAGAGAGCCACGCTGTTTACATCCCAAACAAACCTGTGACTCGTAACAGTTAGATGAAAGAGAAGAATATTAATAAAATACGCAGTAAAGATGAAGCATGCTGACGTCCGTTGAACTGCTGAGAAAAACTGAAGGATAATTATAATATAATATAATATAATTTATAACACTCGTCTGGTTCAGGCTGGTTGTTCTTCATAATAAGGATATTTCTAATTCATTTATTATTTAAATATCCAGTCACTCCAGTGAGAACTTTCAACATGAGCTCCAATCAGTAACAACATAAAACACACTTCATGATGGAAAGAATCTTATGTTTCCTGCCTTCAGCTCAGAGCATCACACACCTGATCTACTGACACACCTGCACATATTAATCTCACCTTCACTCATCAATTATTTCTCTCTGCTCATTTTATTACATTAAAGAGTCGAACAACACTTGAACTGACATTTCTTCTTAAACAACTTCTGTCTGTCTTTACACACAAGCAGCAGTTTGATGTAACTTTACTTACAAGTACAGTGTTGAGGCTTTATACTTCTACTCCACTAATATTGTACTTCATTATATTGACCTGACAACTGCAATATATACTGCAGTTACTTCACAGATTAAGATTTTACATAAAAACACATGATGATAAAACATAAAGTACTGTTACAGATTAAACACCCAACAGTGTATAAAACAACCAATTACTAATTAAATAATTACTATTATTAATCAAATTAGCTCCACCTTGACCAGGTACAACAGTAAAATGGTGCTGACACATTAATGCATCAGTAATAATAATCCAGTAATATAATATAATATAATTTCTGTTAATCCATGTATACTTTAATTATCCAATGCAGGAGTATTTTTGTATTGCAGTACTGCTACTTGGACTGGATGTGAATACTTCTCCACCCGTGTCCCTGACGCACAGAGCTTTAACAAATATGATGGTGAACTGTGTGTGAGGTGGAGTCTGTCTGTGTGTAGGTTCACTGTGGCGTGCATCTGGCGGGCATTTATCTAGATTGGTCTATTACTACGTAGAGCTGTACGAGATAGATCCGCCTGCGGTCTCTTTGTTTCCAGCAGCCATTTTATTTCATCAAAGACTCTGAGGTCACTATAAAAATACTTCCTCCAAATCTTAATTTGAAGAGTTCATTATTAAAAGGTCCATATTGAATTTTAAGCACATGGAGTCAAACACTCTACACAACAACATGGCCGACGATCTGAATGTGTGAAGTGACTAAACAACATTTAAGGGCAGAACATTAAAACAAAAACAATCTCTTCTTAGCATTTCCTGTTTCTTTATTAAAAGGGTCTTACAACAAACAGAAATGCTATTGAAACACCTTGTTAATGCACTAACTGAAGTTAAAAGCCACAGAGAGCTTTTTAACAGATAATACATTTCTACTTTTTATTTTAGGAGCTCTGACTGATGGTGGATTCTCGTGTTGTAATCACTGAATATTAACTGTAAACAAACTGATTAAAAAAATGTTTTGCTATAAAGGACTTTTTTCAGCACTGAGTAGTGTCTGCAGGCATTGACCAATAAGGTCGGGCAGACTGAATGTATTGATCTGTCTTTATAGTTTTACATTAGAGATTAAATGTGCGGAGAGAGAAACAGAGATAACAAAGGACCTGGAGCAGAAGTGAACCTGTGACATTATGAGTACATGGTGTGGCCCTCAGAGCACAGGGACGCTGCAGGAACGGCCCTGAACAAGCTTGATGTTACTTACTGCTGTAGTAACAGAAGTTACATTGATCATTGATTGGTGGTATTTACATTGATCCTTGCATCTTCAGTATTTGGATCAGTGTTGATGTAAAGTTTTGTCTCTCTGCAGAGATCTGAGCTTCAACAGGATCAACAGATTTCCTGCAGCCATCAGACATCTGAGCAACCTGAGAGACCTGTGAGAGCAACACACACACACACACACAAACAAGTAAATGTAAATGGAGTAAAGAGTAAACGTGTAAACGAGTCCAAATGGGCTGAACTGAACTGAACATTATCAATCAATCCTTATTACCAAGCTGCCAGCTATATAAAGGTATATAAAAGTGAGGTGGACAAAGTACTGCGTGCTGTGTTACTCAGATTAGAGGTTACGAGGTAATCCCACTGACAGTGTAAAATATTAATATTTCATTGCACTTCTTGTTTTGTAACTTTTCTCAACCATTATCTTCTTCAATAGAGTAAGAGCAAAGTGACAGGAATACAATATAAACATATAAGCTGTGTACAAATAAATAAATGTATGTGTAGCGTACCCACTGCTACCCTTCCCTGGGCCCGCCAACAGAGACACACACACACACTGTTCTCGGGTATAACCCGTAGGTTTCTTTATTAACGCTTATCTGCCCGGGCCCCCCCTGGACCGGGGGAGGGGACCGGAGGGCGGGCGACCCGGACCACTTGGCCAACCTCCATCAGTGGACACTCTCTGCGGAAGTGTCCGGGCCGCCCGCACCTCCAGCACTCCTGCCCTGCCGTGTGAGGGGCTCTCGGTGGGGTGGAGTCAGGGCGGGCGTCGACAGCCTCCCCAGTCAACGGACGAGGAGGGGGAGGTGGAGGAAGGACCGAGTGTGGTGTGGCCGCTGCGGCGGCCCCGCCGACTCTCCTCCTCGGCGCCGGGACAGGCCGGGACGCTGTCACAGCCCGGGCCTCTGCTGGCTGACTCCGCGGGTGTACGGCCAGATGGTCTTCCGCCAGGGTGACGGCAGTCTCCAGGTCCTTTGGTCGGTGGCATTTCACCCACGCCGCGGTCCTGGCGGAGAGCGCCTCCACAAATTGCTCCACCACCACCCGGTCGAGCATTCGCCGCTCCCCGGTTGAGTCCCCTGGTTCCAACCACCTCACTGCCGCATCACGAAGCTGCTGCGCGAAGGCGAACGGTCTCTCTTCGGGTCCTAAGCAAGC
>SEMN01001353.1:0-66140 GCA_005408345.1 Macquaria australasica | reverse complement strand
GAGTGATCTGTGCAGTCTGGTGACCTCTGGTGGCAGCAGGAGGTCACTGTTTTAACATTTACAGGATCTTTTACAATATAAATATGACACTTTCCTAAGATGTATTTCCTGTCTTTAGAGGTGCGCAGGGAGGGAGGGAGGGGGGGGGGGTTCCCGCCTCATTATTATGTCACATTCAGGAAGCTAAATGAACCTGTAGCAGTTCAGCACGCGACAGTCGGTGTGTCTTCATTTCAGCAGAGTGCAGTTTTAGGAGGTCATAACTAATGTTTTACGTCAACATTGGCTCAAATTATATGAAAAAAGGCTCCTGCCCTTAAATGTAATATAAAGGATGGTCAACAACAACAACAACAGCTCTGCTGCCGATCCCAAAGTTCCTGTCCCAGAGAACAGAATGTGTTGTTAGCAACAGAAGAGGACGAATAAGCCATTTACACTTGTGGGGAGGAAACCCTGCTAGCTGTCAATCATTAAAAGCTGAAAACCTGAACAAGCCATAGTTTGATGAAGATGATGATGATGACGACGAAGGGGCAATATTGAAAAAGTTGGCTGCAAAACATTCAGTTCAACATCTGTTGACAGAAAAAGCAAAAGTTGCTCCAAACCAGTCGCTGTCGGCTCTGTTCACCTGTTAGATTTGTATTTATTATTTTTCTCAGACAAAGCAGGACGTCTCACTCCTTCATGAACTCTGTTCTGACGCTCAGACCTTTATTTCTCCCACAGAACCAACAGGAAGCAGGAAGTGTGTTTGTCGTCACGTTTAGTCGTCTTTGAATTCTTTGCAGCAGTATTAAAGGTTTAGATGTCAAAGTTAAATCAGCACGCTGACATGTTATTCCGACCACAGGTTTTGGGTTTATTGATTTGACACCTGAGAACCAGAAGGTCAGTGTTTGCTTGCGAGGTAACGTCACCATGGGGGGCTTTAAACCTTTGTCCAGTGACAGGCGCTGTGGTTTGGTTCCATCGGTGCTAAATATGAAATATTAATATCTGTTTCATGACAAACCGCCTGTACAGTGTAACAAGGCTGCGTTCACACCCAGCACGCTCTCTTCATTTGAACTCTTTAACGTCTTTGTTCAGTTTCTGAAGCCAAGTGAGAACAATGACCTTTGACCTCTGGTGTCACGCTGGACAGTCTTCATCATTATAATAACTCAGTTATTAATGGAAGAACAGTGAGTTTTCTGTCTGTATAGAAAGTGTTGAAGACGTTGGACAGAAAAGGTCCCTGCAGGCAGCTGCTGGTGCTTCATCAGAATCTGAAAAACAGTAAGTGGACCTTTGAGTTGAGATGAGTTTGTCACACATGCCGTTTCCAAGGCAACACTGGAGCTTTATTTAAAGGTGTTGCAGACGCTGTTGTTCTTTAGTGCAGCTGGCTTTTATTCTGAAACACTGAAGAAAAAGAGCTGTTGACTCTTAACGTTGAAGGAGTTTTCTGTTTGGCTGCGCTGAAATGAAGAAAACACTGAGTGACTGAAAGCTGAGGTTCAGTTGTGATTTATTTATTGAGACTCATAATGTAGTTCTCCATCAGGTCCGAGTTCTGTTTAAACTACAGGAAGTGGAACGAAATGAACTGCTGCTTTGATGTTTGATGTGGAAATATTATGATTTCTATCACGACTTCAGATCCCTGCACTGTCATCACTGTTAGTCATGTGACCGATGATCTGACCTCAGGCCACTTCTTATTATTTTAAAGGGGAATAAAACTAGCCGTGTTTCCGTTCATTCATCAAACGAATTTTAAGCAAACTTTTGAAATGTTGCAAAAAAGAACTGTTTCCGTCAGCTGGTTTGGAGCGAATGAACTCGGCTCGTTGCAAAGTGTAGTTTGGTCAGAAGGTGGCGGTAGAGGCTGTAATCCGCCAGTAAACAGAAGAAGAAGTAGAGGCTGCCCTGGCCGTCTAACCGAGCCCCCAGGACGTGTGCCGGGCTTTGAAGCCAGTTTGACATAGTGGCCTAACGGGTCACGAGATGCACACTGGACAACTTCCCAGTACGAACCCTTAAATATCCCTTATTTAAATCATGACGTCCTAAAAGTTGTAACCTTCACTAACAGCTGAATCCAGAGTCGCTGGTTCAGGTGAGCAGCTGGGAGGCGGGGCTAAAGGAAATGACGTGGAAGGTCCAGGCACTTTTATACCTGGAAGTCGAACTGTTTTGGCTTCATGCACCACTGAGCAGCTTTCATAGGAGTGAACGGAGTCCCGCCTCCGACGCTGGATCCAGTTCTCTTTAAACATCCATGTGGACAGGAGGACGCTGGAGACGGAGAGTCCAGAGACGAAGAGTCCAGAGGAAACAGCTGATCAGTCGTGTTAGTTAAACGTTCACTTCGTCGTGACTTTTCCATCTCCGGTTTACTGCATCGACTCTTCTTCCACACAAACCACCTCAAGAGAGCAGAACTGTTTTGCACAGTTGAGGAAGTTTTCCCGCACAGCTCGTCTAATGTGAAACTTAAACACGTTTGTTCTGCTCTGGTTTTATTTGTTGTTACTGAGACTGAAGTTGACGGATCTGATCTGTTCTGATCGGTTCTGTTCTGATCGGTTCTGTTCTGTTCTGATCGGTTCTAGATCTGTTCTGATCGGTTCTGATCTGTTCTGATCTGATCGGTTCTGATCTGTTCTGATCGGTTCTGTTCTGATCAGTTCTGTTCTGATCTGTTCGGATCTGATCGGTTCTGTTCTGGTCGGTTCTGATCTGTTCGGTTCTGATCTGTTCTGGTCGGATCTGATCTGTTCTGATCGGTTCTGTTCTGGTCGGTTCTGATCTGTTCTGATCTGGTCGGTTCTGTTCTGATCTGTTCGGTTCTGTTCTGATCTGATCGGTTCTGTTCTGATCGGTTCTGATCTGTTCTGATCGGTTCTGTTCTGATCAGTTCTGTTCTGATCTGTTCGGATCTGATCGGTTCTGTTCTGGTCGGTTCTGATCTGTTCGGTTCTGATCTGTTCTGGTCGGATCTGATCTGTTCTGATCGGTTCTGTTCTGGTCGGTTCTGATCTGATCTGGTCGGTTCTGTTCTGATCTGTTCGGTTCTGTTCTGATCTGTTCGGTTCTGTTCTGATCGGTTCTGTTCTGATCTGATCGGTTCTGTTCTGATCGGTTCTGATCTGTTCTGATCGGTTCTGTTCTGATCAGTTCTGATCTGTTCGGATCTGATCGGTTCTGTTCTGGTCGGTTCTGATCTGTTCTGATCTGTTCGGTTCTGATCTGTTCTGGTCGGATCTGATCTGTTCTGATCGGTTCTGATCTGATCGGTTCTGTTCTGATCGGTTCTAGATCTGTTCTGATCGGTTCTGATCTGATCGTTCTGTTCTGATCGGTTCTGTTCTGATCTGTTCGGATCTGATCGGTTCTGTTCTGGTTGGTTCTGATCTGTTCTGATCGGTTCTGTTCTGATCTGATCGGTTCTGTTCTGTTCTGCTCTGGTTTTATTTGTTGTTACTGAGACTGAAGTTGACGGATCTGATCTGTTCTGATCGGTTCTAGATCTGTTCTGATCGGTTCTGTTCTGATCTGATCGGTTCTGTTCTGGTCGGTTCTGATCTGTTCGGTTCTGATCTGTTCTGGTCGGATCTGATCGGTTCTGTTCTGGTCGGTTCTGATCTGGTCGGTTCTGTTCTGATCTGTTCGGTTCTGTTCTGATCGGTTCTGATCTGATCGGTTCTGTTCTGCTCTGGTTTTATTTGTTGTTACTGAGACTGAAGTTGACGGATCTGATCTGTTCTGATCGGTTCTAGATCTGTTCTGATCGGTTCTGTTCTGATCTGATCGGTTCTGTTCTGGTCGGTTCTGATCTGTTCGGTTCTGATCTGTTCTGGTCGGATCTGATCGGTTCTGTTCTGGTCGGTTCTGTTCTGATCTGTTCGGTTCTGTTCTGGTCGGTTCTGATCTGGTCGGATCTGTTGATGGAGACTGGTGGATCCTGTTCATCGAAGCAGCGTTGAAGCTGTTCAGGAACTCTTTTAATGAAACACTTTGCATTATTCAATTGACCTTTGTTGGATTTATTTAATTGTTTTATTTTTTTAGAAAAAGGGCTGCTTTTTAAGACAAATCAAGTTGACTGAAACATTTGTCTATGAAAATAAATGCTGTCTGTATCCAGAGACGTCTGAGTCCTGTCTTCTTTAAAACTGTTCAATAATCAAATACACGTTATTAAACCACAGTATTTGTTTCCACAGGTTTACAGATAATTATTGATATGTTTGAACATATTGTGTGTTCTGTCTGATGAAGATGAGTTATTAAGAGACATTCTTTAACGAGTGGTTTCAGGTTTGTGTTTAAATTTAGTTTTCTGTGCCCAGATACCTTCAGTCTTTACTCCCATCAGGAGCGACTGCAGAGAGTTTGTGTATTAAAACAAAGACTTTTAAAGAAACTTTTTTTTTTGGTAACAGATCAAACCTTCATTTAACCTCCACAGCCTTTATAATCCAGAGTTCGGGATATTTACTGTGCAGAGTTTCAGGCCCATAGCAGCCATCTTTCCCAGGCCTCCCGTCTGCACCTGAACTGCTCACGACATTAACGACAGCTGCTGATCTTAATTGGTCCTGTTCAATAAAATACACTCAGCTGGAACTTTAACGAGCTGTTAACATTTATTTGAAATTAAAATTAATAAACTTTTAAAGAGTGGAGCAGAAAACACCGACGGCGCCGCTGGCTGCAGGTGGAGCAGTGATTCTTCATGACAGGCTGGACTCAATGTTTCACTGTAACAGGGTGATGATGTGGTTCTCTCAGCTGACCCAGATATCAGACAGGTGTTGATCAGCAGCTGGGTTGTTAGAACTTTCAGATAAACAAGTCTATGTGCTGCAGGTTTCAGGTGGATCTGGTGGTACCTCAGATACTTTGAGGGGGACTCGAGACTGGGTTCAAGAGCCTCAAGCCTCTCCTAGCCCCCCACCACCACTTTAGCATCAAACTGTTAAACTAAAAATGTTCGAATGTCTTAGCTTTAGTAGTGAGGCTGAAGAGAAGAGACCAACACCAGGAACTTTGGTTCACTTTTTATTTAAGGCTGAACAAATCTCATGATGTGGATGTTAAAGTCCTCTAAGGCTTCTGCTAAAGCTCCAACAACCAGCTCACCGCTACTCAGCAACAACTCTCTCTCTCTCTAACATGAAGAGTAAAACGCCCCTCTGAGCCTCCGAAAAACTCCAGCTATCCTCCATATTCTGTCAAACACACACAAGACACGGCATAAAGCTCGACACACGTCAAATGTGAAGCACGAGATTAGATACGTAACGCTGCTTAACAAGCCGTTACTTAGCAAAGCCAGGGTAGCACGTGGCTCAGTGGTTAGCAAGAAGGTCCTGGTTTGAATCCCGGCCTTTCTGTGTGGAGTTTGCGTGTCCGGTCGCCCCCACCCCCCGCCATCAAAACATGTATGTCAGGTTCATTCTCCTGTCAGTGACTTGACTGCGGCTCGGTCCCCGGGCGCTGCTCCTGACACACTGAGGATGGGTTAAACGTAGTCCAATCTCGGAACCCACCGGCTGTCGTCTGACGACATTTTGAATGCAGATACATCTTTAAAAAGCTAATAAAAAGCTCATCTCTGGGGTTCACAGACTGATAAAAAGCTAAATGATCCTCAGATGATAGCTGATGGGTTCTCAGATTGCATTTCGGCAGATGTGCGTTTACGTGCATGCAACCAAAGCCTGCTCAGACGTGATTGGTCAATACTACTCGGACTACAAACCAAAATCATGTCCCTTGCCTACAGCAGTTGCATTCATATGCAGATATCTGTTTACAGAGATTAACTGCAGTCCTGCAGGGATCAATGAAGAAGAACTTAAGTATTTTGGAAAATGAGACACAGGTCAAAGGCTTTGCTGTCGGTTGGTGATTTTACTCAGTGGAGAATAACGCAGGATGTTTTGCACAACGAGAGATGCAGTAAAACTGAGTGCTGCGATGAGTTTGACAGGAAGCTGAATTGTTACTTCATTCTTTTTTTGTTCCCTTTCTCACAGGTTCTCATGTTTGTGCATCACAACAATATCAGGAGGAAGTAGCTATCTGAGATATCTGAGACTACAGTCCTGCAGGGGACCGGGCCTGCTCCCCCGTCTCCTTGATCCACAGGAACCCCACCTGGGTGCCGAAGTGGAGTCCGTCCCTGACGTGTGAATAGAAAGCTTTGGGGTGGCAGGAGGTGCAGGGCGTCACACAGGACTGCCCCGTCACCGTGTCATCGTGGAGGTTTTCGGACAGGATGCCGCCTTTTTGAAGGAGAATCCTGCGGAGGGGAGTCAGACAAGGGTCAGGTCAGTACAGCAGAATACTGGGGGGGGGGGGGGGTTGCAGGTGTTCAAACAACAGGAAGTTAGTTATTGTAGTTTGTCAGCAGGTGGAGCTGCAGCAGCAATTGATCAAATAATTGTTGGACCGAGAGACTGACAGCTGCTTCACCTGTGTGATGGTGCTGTGCAGAGCGCTACCTGTTGGCGAGGCGGATGTTGACGTGTGGTCTGGCTGACTCTGGATCGGGGACGCAGTCTGGGTGGATGCAGTGGAAGTCGAGCGCCTGCTCTCTCCACAGGGTGAAACAACACGCCCCCACTGACGGCCCCACGGCAACCACGATGTCGCTCACCCGGCAACCGAACTCCGTCACCATGGCCTCCACCGTCGCCATGGCAACCCCCATCAGGGTTCCTTTCCAACCTGGGGATCAGAGGAGGAGAGTCGGTACATTTACTCAAGTACAAATGTGAGGTACTTTGTTTTCATATACTTTAAAAAATACTTTAAACCACGTAGTCACAGTTGTGGGATTAGTCTTCAGTTCTTAACATTTCTGGAATAACGGAGGTTTGATGTCATCTCAAACATTCTTTAAAACACCTGGAGCATCTACCTGCATGAGCGGCTGCGATGACCTTTGACACCGGGTCAGCGAACAGGATCGGCATGCAGTCGGCTCCTGGAGCTGCTATAACCACCCCGGTCTGATTGGTTACCATGGCGTCGTAGCTCTCCGGCTCGGGTTTCCCCAGAACCCAAACATCGCTGGCGTGAGTCACCTGCAGGAAACAGCGCATCCAAAAATTCACTTTCACATTAAGTTCATGAGTCTGTTTCCAACAACAGACACGCACATTCATTAACAACTAAAATATTACTTTATTTTTCTTGATAGTTTTTGTGGCTAAAAATAAAAATGACAACACAAGCAGAGACTGTCATCAAATCACACCTGCTGTGGATCAACCCCGTCATTACAGACTAACTCAGGAGCCACTAGGTGGCAGTACACACAAGAGAAACCTCAACTTCTCCTGTTGCAGAAGGAGGATCAGCTGACTCAGGTCTATAATCTGCTGTGCAGGATGATCCGTGCAAAGACAGTTGACAGTTCAATTCAATTCAGTTTTATTTATATAGCGCTATATCATAACAAAGTTATCTCAGGGCACTTTTTCGAGTAGAGCAGGTCTAGACCGACTCTTTATATTTACAGAGACCCAACAGTTCCCACCATGAGCAGCACTAGGAGACAGTGGCAAGGAAAAACTCCCTTTTAACAGGCAGAAACCTTGAGCAGAACCAGAACCAGGCTCTAGGTGGGCGGTCATCTGCCTCGACCAGTTGGGTTGAAGGGGGAGGGGAGCGGGAGAGAGAGCAGGAGGAAAGAGAACATACAGCAGCACAATACAGTTCCACATAGGGATGTAAGGCAATAGATATGGTAATGGCATTGATGATAACACCAACAGAAACAACACTAAGAGCAACATTATAATAGTAATACTAATAAGTTCACAGTTCACAGCACCTTGACCAGGTGTAGTGGCCGAGGGTGGAAACCAGCATGGAGGGCCAGTCGCCGTCTGTTCTCCAGCACCACGGCCCCGGGGTCCCTCCTCCTGCTGCTGCTGAACAGATTCAAGGAGGACAGGGTTGGGATGTTGGACACACCGCCGGTACGAGTAGTGAAGCCATGACCGAAGCAGTCTGAGAGGCAGAAAGTGAATAAATTACTTTTTGTTTTATATTGATACGGTCACTTCTTCTCACGTTATTGTTAAATTGGTGGATATTTGAATGGAGTTTGGCATGGGTTCTTCATCTTATCAGTCAATGACAGAACATCTTTAACAAGCACAATAACAAACGCCCAACACGTGTTCAAACTGCTTATTCCAAAAAACACAAAATGATGTGACTTTATAACAACATGGAGCAGAAAAGCAAAGTCCTGACATTTAGAAACATCCAGCCTGCACATGAGTTTTTTTACTTCAGAAAATAAATCCATGAATTCATTACTTTAACTTTTTCCTAATGTTGTACTGGGCCCAGTATACAGTGGCATCATTTATTAATGGTTGTGTTCTATTCTGTATTGTGCACTATATTGTGTAAAGGAATTTAATAAGATGGTGTTTTATTGTTAGGGATCCTTTTTAACAAGGATAACACACAACACTGACCTTTCAGACCAACTCTGATCTTTGTGGATCAATGAGCTCTGTTCCTTCTAATAAACTAATAAAAGACTTAAAAGTTGCATCAGCTTTGGTCCAAAGAAAACTTTACAGGAAACATGAGCTTAAATACATAAATAAATACATATCTATATTACTTAAACCGACCTGGAATCATTGTGGACTTCAGGACAGTGATGTCCCCCTTCAGAGCAGGCAGCTGCTGCAGAAACGAGGACACTTCTTCATGGACTCCTTCACCAGGTGGGTCAGTGTGGGCGGAGCTTCTGCAGCTCGGACAGGTGAGGTTGTCCACAGACCTCACCTTGTAATCAAAGGTGTACACGGCCGTAAAAAGCTGCTCCTGGTACAAACACAGCACCTCTCGGCCCTGCGGGGACGTGAGGACCCGGACCGAGCTCAGGTCCAACTCGTCCACAGTCTGCTTGAACCGGTACAAACACTCTGCGGTGGAGCCGGAGTCCAGGACGCGCACGCTTCTGCACGAGCTCAGAAACGCGTCTGAGAAGCCGTTTGTGTCCCGGTAACGTTTCCCGCACAGCAAGAAAACATGCGGGTCTGATGCAGACTCCTCCAGCAGAGACGGGCCGGTGCATGCTGAACAGCCGCCGTGAATCAGGTCCACCAGTACGGCCTCACACATCGCAGACAGCCGAGGAGTTTAAAATCCAGAGTAAAACCGCTCCGGTCCTGTCCTCGGTGTGCCGGGGAGGACACATGTTTCCAGAGTAAAACTACAGCGGACTCTTTACTTCCTGCGTTGCGTGCCTGCAGCTTCGCCCCGCCCACTCTGGAAAGCCCTGACACCGCGTGGAAAATCAGCGAGCAGCTTCCTGTTGGTCTGCTGCCAGAAACCGGTTCAGAACCAGACCCACAGTCACAGTCCTGCCGCTCTGCTCTGCTCTGAGCTGCACATCCCCACTGCAATAAACGAATAGTCCTTAATATACAGTTACTCAAGTCCAATTCTGAGTACTTGTACTTTACATAATTATTTCCATTTCCACTACATTTATTTGACAGATGCTGTTTACTTTGCAGATTATTTCGTTATTATTTATAAAATATGATGCATTGTTATAGATGAACCTGCCTGACAGTATATAAAGTGGTTAAAATTAGCTCCACGTCAACCAGCAACATTAATAATAACCCAATAATATGATAAATATCTATATAAGAAGCCGGTCTGCATAACGAGTGGTACAGTTTTAATTGTTCTTTGTCATAGCAGGGAAAGAGCGGGTGTACATGATATTAATGATGACTCAGGCAGTGAACATATTGATAAGCGGTATAGAAAATGGATGGATGGATCCTATCAGAGAATACATTTACAATTAATGCCATTAATTGGACTGATGTGTACCTGTACATCTATGTATGTACTGTGTGACTCCACACACTAACCTGCAGATTTAAACTTCCCAACATGCGTTTCTCTCCAGCTGCTCGAGTTATTCTGTGCCGAGAGTCAGAAGGAATGAGGACATTTGAGAGTGTAAACTTGCTTTGTGTGTGTGTGTGTGTGTGTGGCCTACCTACCACCTGACTGACTCACCTGATGAACTGGAGGATGTAGGAATTTCCCAGTGTTGTTTGTTAACCACCGTGTCAGCACTTTAAACTCAACTCGTGCACAATAAAACAATAATACTAAAGCCTACGTGCTTTTCTAATTCTGACAGCACAAGATGTGTCTGTGGTGATTATTATCAGTGACTCATCCTTTATTAAGTCAAATACAGTCGTTATGTGGCTTTAAGAAACGTCTGGATGCACTTTGCTTTAGAACAAATATCTCTTTATTCACTGGAAATTCAAGAGGATTATGATGAAGTAACTGGTACTAAATCATCATCAAAACATAATTTCAGGGATCAAAATCAAACTTAAACACACCATAAAAATCCAGAGTCAAAGTAGGCTGATAAATAGTAGAAGAAGAAACACTATGTGGCCAAAACCTTTGTGTACTTGTGGTCTGGGCTGTTTGTCTGGTCTGGGTTTGGTCACATAGTTCCAGTGCTGCAAAGTAGATTTATTCAAGATCTGTACATAAGTAAAATCTCAAGGTACTTGTACTTTACTTAAGTATTTTCATTTCATGTTGCTTTATACTTCACTACATTTCAGAGGGAAATATTGTACTTTTTACTCCACTGACAGCTGTAGTTACTGGTTTCATTACCAATTAAGATTTTACATAAAAAAACATATAATAAGTTTAAAAAATACAACACATTGTTAAAGATTAAAAAAGAGGTTCCCAACATTTTTGTCATGCGACCTCTTAAATTAGACCAGTGTGTCGTGTCACCTCGTCATGTTCCAGATGTCTCTGAGTTGTTATCAGTTCAAAGATTAAGAGAAAAGTCCAAAAACTGAAAACAGATTTCTTGTTTCTCCCCCACTAATCATCTCACGACCCCTCAGATTTATCTGGTGACCCTTTGGAGGGGCCCAACCCCTAGGTTGGGAACCACTGGAATAAACTAGCTAACTGTGTATAAAGTAGCCTAGTTAAAACTGTCGCTGTTGTCAGTATTGTACATCAGTATTAGTATAAATACTGCATAATGTTATTCCTGCTCTTTGTTATTTTACAGATGCAGATCTGAAGTCAGTTTCATTCAGTTGGCCTGCATGTTAGTGTGTGTGGTGAAGCACAGTTTGAGGACTACTGGACTACCTGTGTTGACTGGAAGTACCTACACCTCCAGCAGGGATTCTGTATTACATAGGAGGTCTTCAGACTGGGGCAGGTATTTTATTACACCCTATGTGATATTAACTTGATGAACCTGCAGAAACCCTGCATATACTATAAGCAGTCTATATGGTGAAGACTTGTAGAGTTGTGATGGTTAATCGAACAGTTCCCAGTAGAAGTCTCTCCTTTAATTAAAAGTATGCCGCTGCTCACCAGCAGGTGGCACCAAATATCCAGTTTAGATTTCACCAGCTAAACCATAGTATAATATACTTTAACATTTTAACACCTTGGTTTGGTTTTATTCTGTCATAAAACAAAAATACAGATTCAAGCCAACATAAAATACGGACACAGTAAGATAAGATAAGATAAGATGAGATAAGATAAGTGCCAGAGATCGCTCACAAATTACAACAGAGCAATAAATGTAAAGTGTATAAGGAGTAAATGCTAACACCAGCGCCTAATAGAATAACAATGAAAGTAAATAAAAGATACATTTAGTAAAATAAATAAACTGAAATAGAAAAGTAATAAAAGTGATATCAGCCAGACACCGAAGATTTCACCTTAATGATGCTTCAAGGAGAGTTCAGTACTGACATGTCCATATGCTGTGACTGTGGGGCTGTAAGAAGACCTGCAGACACTACTCAGGGCTGAAAAAGATACTTCAAACTTCATTTTCTGGGTTTAAAAAACATTTCATCTATATTTTTATTCACAGTAAATATTTTCCTAAAAAGATGCTTGAATTGAACATCAGAGCTGTTTTTAGTGAAGACAGATGCAGATTTACAGAACATTTGTATTTTTTTAACTACCACAGTAACCAGTTTCTATCTTAATAAATAATATTAAGAATAATTTTTAGTTTTTGGTGGCTGGATCCCTCTCTATCGCAGCTTTCTATCACAGCTCCAGTGTCAGAGATGAGGGACTAAATGTGCCGTCCTCACTCAGTGCATTTATAAGTTCAGCTGAAGGTAACATCAGGCAGAATTACACTTCTTCTAAAGTGAGTGTCTTTAGTATGAAGTCCCCTCTTGGTGCCGTGGAGAGACACTCACACAAAGAGGGACTTTTGTCCCAGAAACACTGTAACGTGGTTCAGACTCTAACTCATCGGTCTAACGCGTGACATGTGGTGCAGCCTCGGCCCCAGCGGACGTCTCTGCAGCAGCAGATGAAGGTTTCTGTTTTGCTGCCCTCTGGGACTGAAGCTCACAGTCGTCTCTGCTGCTGCTGAGGAATTTATTATTAGTCTGTAGTTATTTATTATTCTGCCCTGGGATTCACTTTGTTGTTTCTGTCCAGTGGTTTCTAACATTCAAAGAAGAGGTAACAGAAAACACAGGGCTGCCTGTCTGCACAACATACAGCACTGACATTATACATGTTGTAGGCTTTACATTAAAGATGCATTTTTATTAGATTTAAGGAATAGTTTGACACGTTGGCAAATATATTTATTCTCTTTATCTCTGAGAGTCAGATGTTCAGTAAGTATGAAGCTACAGCCAGCAGCCACGTAGCTTAGCTTAGCTTAGCTTAGCATAAAGACTGGAAACAGGGGGAAACCGCTAGCCTGGCTCTGTCCAGAGGCAAAGCTCGCTAATTAACATGTTCCATCTTGTTTTTTAATCCGGACAAAAACGACCATTGCAGTTTTACAGGAGGTTGTTTGTTTCACATTCTGTTACACGCGTCGCTAACGGCTAAAGATTTCACTTTTGTAGAAAACAGTCTGCAGCTTGAATTTTCCCATTTTTGTGTTCTGGCTCGATTTTTGGATGAATCGTTTTAAAACACTCAGATGTTCTCAGTTGATCTTCCGTACCATCAAGAATATTTAAACCTGCAACAAAGCTCAGCTGCTGCAAACCTACAAAACTGAAAAGACAAAAAACTCTTGAACCTCCAGACTGAACACTGACTGTTATTAACAGATGTCCATCCTGTCGGTCACTTTCTGTCCTCACCTCCACGGGTTGAAGTGAGATTCAAAATAAAAGTAGAAAACACTGAAAAGAAAATAGAAAAACCAGATCAGCTGCAGCCTCTCGCTCGCTGCTGGACGTCGGGTCACTTTTAGACTATTTTTTTGTTGTTTTGGACGAGTTAAAGTGAAGAAATCTGATATTTGTTGTTATTTTCTGCTCTGTTAGTCGAGTTGAGCTCTAAACTTTCAGCTAAGGTGGCGTCCTAACCCCAACCAGATTCATGATTATATTCTGCAGATTTAACACAACAGAAGAAGAAGAGATTATTTAGATTATTCCTCTGTGTTTCACAGAGGAAATATTTGACCTTTTTTAAAAGGTAAATATCAATCTCTTATGTTACAATGCAACACGTTCTCCTTAGAACATAATATATTGATCTTTAATAACCGAACTAGGGGTCAGCGAGGGAGACCACACAAGATTTAAAGTCATTTAAACAATATTTTCTTTGACACTAAGACAGAAAACTAAGTAATAAATGAATCTGAAGTCTGAGAGACTGAATGATCTCGGCCCAGCCCGCTCAGGTGCAACACGTCAGGTTAGGTGGCTCCGCCCACATCTACCTGCAGAGGTAAAAACAGCAGACAGCAAGAATTTATTCATTTATCCGAATATCACAAATTATAAATCAGCCTCGGGGACACAGACAGGAAACTGATGATAGATGCAGAATAAAATAACCTGTATGACTCTCAGGATGACGCAGTTACAGATCGATTTGAAACAGATAGATCTATGATTGCGCTGTTTGTTTGATCTGATGTATATCCGGTCTGTCCCCGCTGTCCCAGGCTCCACCGACCGACTAGCAGAGACCAGAGCCGGTCGTCGTGCACGGCGCTCGCTCGGAGACGCGCCCCCGGGTTCCGTCCTACTGGAGGCAGCGGCGGCGGCTCGGTGTCTGCGCGCTGAGATGCGCCAGAGCGCCTGAGAGGAGACAGACAGGCAGGCACACGGACAGTAAGACAGGCAGAGGGACAGACGGAGGGTTTAGCCTCCAGCTTCACCTGCACCGGGATTTATTAACGCCGAGATTCCGGAGCGTCTGTCGGATCCTTCGCCGCCTGAACCGGTAAGAAGGACTCCGCTCTCCGCCGTGATTTTATGTTTTATTTCTCCCGGCTGATGGCACGCGCCTGACAGCCGTTACCGTGAGGCTCAGCTCCTTTCACACACACACACACACCGGGCTCATCATCACACACACAAGCCAATTAAGAACAAACCAGGTCCGAGCTGCGTGATTAAAACATTTGAAATGATCTTCATCACGCAGCTCCGGTAAGTTGATGTGATGCGGGACCAAACAGAGACAGCAGGGAACAATGACACAAAGGCTCTGCACGGAAACACCTTCTCCTTCAACAGTTTACTGTTTTAAAGTGTCACAAGATTCAGACTGGAGAGTAACTGAGGGAACAGACGGGTTCCCTCATGTTCTGCTCCGACAGAAGTGTGTTCTTCAGGATCTAATGAGAGGTGTGTGTGTGTGTGATGGCTTCCTGTGTGTAATCTGCTGATATTTACCTGTGTGTGTGGACATGTATTACTCATGTTGTGGGGACATACATCTGTTTACACACTCACATTGTGGGGACTCGCCTTCCTTTTGGGGACAAAACGCAAGTCCTCATAAACCATTAAATGTTAGGGTTAATACCTGGTTTAAGTCAATTGGTCAATGTAATGTCCTCTGAAGTGATGGAAACACGACTGTGTGGGTGTGTGTGGTGGACGGTGCCCTTCATATCAAGTCACCTTGACGACCCGTCAGCACCAGGAGCTCACACAGTTAGACGAGCGGTTGGAGAGATATTAATTACCAATAAACCTGCGTAGAGACTCTGATGGTTTACAGTATAATGTACTACATGCTGCTGTTTATGCAGTTTATATTCAAAACAAAACAAATCTACACACTTAAACGTTCAATTCAGTTCAGTAGAACTTTATTTAACCGTACTGTTTAAGGGCAACTGATGCAGCAGATCAATACACGGGACAAGAACATTTAGCTGATCACAAAACTAAAAACAATCAAAGGCTGTGAGCAGTAATAAATACATGAATAAATAACTATATATATATATATTTTTTTTAAATATCTTATATACATAGGGAATGAGGCCGTACAAAAGCCTAAAGAAACCTAATAGTTGTATTATTGATCTGACACTAATAGGAAGTGATGCAACATGTGCACTGATGCACGTTGATCGAACTTCACCAGCAGACGTCAGAACTGTTATTCGCTGCGTTCTCGTCACGTGACGGATGTTAAAGGCTCACGTCATCATGTCGGTTGTTTGACTTCAGAGTAGATTAACAATAAATCATCATATCTATTCAGTTTGGGTTTAATTACTTCAAGTGACGGCCTCAGGCTGACGTGAGGCGGCCATGTTTGTTTGGTTTGCAGGCACACCATTCAGCTGTGAGCAGCGTTGCATTGTGGGAGAATAGCGACTGTGTTTGAGTGTGCGTTCTGACTGTCCTTCTCGGGATGGTGACCTCTGACCTCTGTATGTCCTCGATCTTGTCTGGCAGGTTGTCCTCTGTGACTCTGCACATTTTCATATTTGCACTCAAACGTTTATTGGATATTTTGCCTTAACTGTGTGTGTGTGTGTGTATTTTACATGGTTACATATATTACTACATTTATATTTTGAATTTTTATCCTTTCTTTTTCCTGATTCCTGCAGCCTTCAGCAGACTGTTCTTCACATCTTGTTTGTGACAAATAAACCATTGAATCTTTGACAAACTGGAGCAGCAGCAGACTAAAGAATATTATTATTATTTGTTTGATGCAGTAAGTTATTAGACTATGAATCCCACATCATGGCGTCTCAGCAGACCTCCAGCCTGCAGCCCTGCTGGCTGAGCAGCTCACACTGATTCATAAACACGAGGCTCCAGGTAACTGGTCACCTGGGCGACGTCCTCGGCACCATGGAGAGGAGCCGAGTGTAAAGGCAGCATCAGGGAGCTCAATGACAAACACCTGCTGCAATCTGACTTAAAACTAATAACTGATCAGGGATTCATATTGATCTGTTGTTTTTATCCAGCAAAGCAAGTTGAACTGATGACTGCTGTCATGACAACGATCAATTAACCGAACAGTCGATTAATGTGTAACTTGAGCTGGGCAAACACTGTATTGACGCTCCTTGATGTTCAATTTAAGGTCTGATTAATCACCTGATTGATCATCGATCGGTTGGACTTCTGTCAGCTCAGATATTTTGGTCGTCTGTCTGAGCTGATTTCACACCACTGCTGTCAACAGACCCGTTATAAACTGTAGTGAGCTTGTTTTAATATTTCCCGAGTAGTATTTTACATGCTGTAGTACAAGTAGTAGTATTAGTAGTAGAAGCGAGAAGAAGCGAGCGGGGGTTCAGTGTTTACGTTCAGCTCCACATGGTGGCCGGTCAGCTGATCCGTACCAGCAACATGGCTAACGCTAGCAGCCTGGCTAAAACGAGAAACAGCCTTAAGAACCGGTCTCAGTGCTGTGATAAAGGCCGAGTAAAAGAGTTTAGTTACTCACTGATCTAGAAAGAAACTGAATGTGGGTTTGGATCCCTCTCAAGTCCTGCAGCTCTCCATCGAGTGAATGCCGTCCGAGGTTCACTCTTGTTTGGCCTCGGTTTTTATCTCTCTGCCTCTTTACCTTCTTTTCCTCCTCCATCAGCAGGGCTCGTTTTCGTTTGCCTGGTAGAGTTTCCACAGTTACTCCGTTTGTTCCACCGTCTGATGTTTTCGCTAGCTGGGGATAGCTACAGTTAGCTAGCTACGGAGAAAACAAAAGCGCCGTCCTCTTTCTGTTTTGGTTGCAATGGTTGACGCACTTCCTTTGTGCCGTAAATCGAGCCTTCATGTTCCCAGGTGATCGTACCTGGGGGCAGACGGCCTGTCTGTTGCTTCTTTACAGTGGCAGGTTGTGGTGGATCAGGTCACTGCTCAGCCTCCTGTCAGGTTGTGTATGTGACCTAAATAATGAGCAGCGTTTAAACAGCAGCAGCAGTGAAACAGAGACGGCTTCACTCACCACCATCAGCATCGGCTGCTACAACAGGAAGTGACATGAAGTTTGTCTGCTGAGGATCAGGATCAGGACTGGATCTGCTGAGGCTGTGTGAGGTCGGGTCCGTCTCACAGGAGAGAGAGGAAACAACACGTTCAGCTCAGAGACTGGATCCTCCACAGACCTCAGACCGGACTGGAAATCTCCTCACTCATTATGTTTTGTGCATCTCATTACAGCGCAGCCTGTCAGCTTCCGTAATGCGATTATCCGTCCTCTTCATGTCTTTTGCAGATTCTGCCACGCCGCCTCACATTCGCTAATTGACCCCACGCTGCAGCGCTCAATGGGGACGCGTGTCGCTAATTGCGGTGGTATTTTGAGATACGGTGGGAGCATTAGGCTGCGTTCCACCACGGAGGAATTATTCACCAGAGACGACACCACACACGGAGAGAGAGTGTCCCTGGTTTTCATCACCTTCTGGGGACCAAACAGGCACTCTCTGAACTCAACATGTCTTTAAACAATACTCACCTGCCCAGGTGTTTGCAGTAATAACTCCTCCTGTTCATACTGGCCGCAAAGACCGAGAGTTACAGTCTGATTAACACTAAAACACAGTCAGACTGCTGGAGCCTCATTTCATTTGTCAATCGAGGGAGACAGTTAATGGAGAGTGTGTGTGTGTGAGAGAGAGAGAGAGAGAGAGGGCAGAGTCACCAGCTGGTTATTGATCCGGAGACGCAGGATTGTTTCTCTCTCGCTCTCTGTCACATAGATTACAGCAGCAGAGGTGAAGTACTCTGATACTTCACTGCAGTAAAAGTACTAACACCACACTGTAAACTGGTCCCTGTACAGAACTGGTTTGTGCTTCCTGTAGTAACAGTCCATTACCTCTCAGTCTGTTCAGTAAAGCTGCACTTTGACTTGATGCAAATGGACAAACGTTAAAGCTTTCAGTTTCAGTGTAAGAGGTTTTCTCACAGAGTGAAACTGTGACTGTAAGGATGAACGACTCCGGGACAAGATCCCATTTCAGTTAAAGCTGCTGATTTAGTGATTTAGTGCTGCACTTCGATAAAGTTTAGAGACTCATGAGAGACAGATTGAAACCAGACTATCAGTCTGCAGCCGTGTTAGCAGCTCTGTGAGGCTGCACTGAGACCAGCTGAGCTCTGAGCTAAATGCTAACAGATAGATACTTTACTGCTCCTGCAGGCAACACTGATCTATATTCATATTTACAGCTTTCCTAAAAAGACGCTATAATCCACCATTAATCAAAGCTGAAGCAGTGAAGGTAAAAAACAACATGATGTACCACAAAGGACCTGATTCACTGTGAAGAAGAAGTGAAGTTTTGCCATTTATGCTAAAAAAAAACAGGCTTAAAAGATTAATTGATTACCAAAATTGTTGCTGATTAGTTTTCAGTCGATCAATTAATCAACTTATCGTTGCAGGTCTAAAAGAAATGGTGATTTTAAATAAGGTATCAATAACAGTTACATTTAACTAATATTATAATGGAAAGCAACATTACCAGTTTGAAAATGATTTGCAGATGATTTGCTCAAATATTATTTATTTTTCGTGATTAATCAATGAATCGTTTCATTTGTAAAATGTCAGACAACAGAGTGACGTCTCCAGTTTTTAATCATTTAAATCAGAGAAAAGCAGAAAATCCTCACATTTAAGAACCATCAAATGTTCATCGATTATCAGAATTGTTGTTGAATGATCGCTTGACTAATCTAGAGCTGAAACAATTTGTCAATTAATTGATTAGTGGAGCAACAGAAAACGAATCTGCAACGATTAAATACATTTACAATAATATAAATTATATAAACCAGAGAAGAAACACAAATCGACTAATCGGTTATCTGACTAATCATTTCAGCTCTATACAAATCATACACACACACACACACACACACACACACACACACACACACACACACACACACACACACACACAAGAGACTCTCCCATCAGTGAGCCGGAAGAGCTGCTCTGTGTGTGTGTGTGTGTGTGTGTGTGTGTGTGTGTGTGCAGCAGCAGTGTGGGGTCTTTTTTTGGCTGCACATCAGACAGTAAATCTGGTTTGTGCTGCAGAGGAGAGCGACAGAAAATGGGATTAACTTCCTGTCTGTCTGAGAGGCCGAGCGACGCACGATTATTGGAACTATACAGGGCTGATTATTTTAACGATCAATTAATCTGTCCACCATACTCTCCATTAATTGATTCATCGATAAAATGACAAACAAAAAACAAAATCAAATGGCGTTAGTTTCCCAAAACCAAAAGATTTATTCGATTTATTTTCCCAGAAACATTTCAGATTCTATAAGCAGAGAAATCTCTGAATTTTCAGTCATTCTTCTATAAATTACTTCAGCGATTCAAATTCAAATAAGCTTTATTTTATTTAATATAATAAAGGTAGTAAATAACATAAATAATAATAGTGGAAAAAACAAACGGCTTGTTTCTCTTAGTGTATGACAGCAGCTAATACTGCACTTTCTGACTGCGACACAAGAGGATTATTAAGGATTATAAGAAGACTAATGATATTAAATAATTGTTCAGTGCTGATGTTTTGGTGCAGAGCAGCTAGCTACCTGTACATACAAATCAGTGTGTAGTTGTAGTAGTAGAAAGCAGGACTTTTACTTCTCCCGGAGTATTTTACCTTGTTGTGTTGGTACCAGTTCAGATGTGGGGGAGTAAAGATGGCGTATGTGAGAAAGATGATTAAATCTTCTTATGAAAACCAAAACCAGCTCCTGAGGTGACAGCGGTCCACGTCTTGTCCTTCTCGGCTGAGTAGATGTTGGACAGATATTCGGTCTGAAGTGTGGACAGGTTTTTTGTGTTTCCTGGTCTTTGAGCTTCTTGAAGAGAGCAGTTTCTAATAAAACATATCACGGTCTGTTTCTCATTCTCAGCTCATTGTTTTTTAAACATGCGTTCCAGATCTGGAGAATAATACTTTCCCTGCAGTGAAAACACTTTCCTCCTTTTTATTTCACTGTTATGAGGCAAGAAGATCTGGTCCAGTAATGAGTTTGTGGTCTGTCACTGAGACCCCATTTAAAATCCCATTTGTGTTGGAAGTCGACTCCCTGAAGACGGTGCAGAGTGCTGCGGATCCCAGCTCCGACACTAACCAGTTCCACAGCTCTGGGTTCAGGTTTTTAGTGTTTAGAGTGTTGAATCTAGCTGCTTCCATGTGTCCATGTCCTCATAATGCTGCTGTCACACATGCAGAGACTCGAGTCACCTGCAGACCAGCACACTGCAGAGTCTGACTGCAGCAGCAGCTCCTGAGCCAGCTGCCATCTCACTCACTCTCTTGTTTTATGTCTTTTTTAATTGTATTTGTTCTCACTGCGTAAACTGAAGAAACAAGATGTGGTTCCTATAATAGTGAATATATACAGTATATGTAAATAATGAAGGACAATAAACTACCTTGTTGTTCTCTTCCAGTAAGTCTGTGAAATAAACTTCATAACTAAACACAACAAATAATCAGTGCCTTCCAACAACATCCATCCAGCTCTGGCTGAAGGTCTGGTTAAGTTTAGGCAACAACAAAGACCGCAAGAGGTAAACTTTAACATCTTTTTAAGCGTTAAACAAATAACGTCTGCTGTTTCCGCCTCCGTCCGGACTGAACACGGTGTTTTTCTCGCTTTTCCAAAACGGCCTCCAGCGTGTGAGAATCTTTAAAACGCCGGCTTGGTGTTTCAATTAGAGGTTAACTGAGCTTTTACTAAACCATGACGGAAGTTGTTCAGTGAGGGCCGACCTGCTGATGTAACCGATCACACAGCTGCCATCATGATCCTGTGTTTACGTTGACCAAGAAATAATGATGTTTGTCCAGCTGTTTCACTGAGGACAGACGTCTCTGCAGAAAACTACCTGCAAACACAAACATGGACGCAAAAACAGTGTTTTAGAAACTGGGCGTTGGTGTAGACGAAGTCTCAAAACAGGAAGGAACAGCGTCATTCCCGCTGCAGACCCAGAACTGTGTGGACGTCAGTGTTGGATCTCAGCATCGGCATCAGCTGTAACCAGAGACACAAAAACCAGCAGATGAACTGGTCGTTTAATGGTGACCTCGCCCCGAAGATACACACTCGGAGAGAGGAAAGAGACGGCATGCCTCTGTATCTGTGTGTGTGTGTGTGTGTGTGTGTGTTTAGCAGAGGTGTTGTAGATAAGCAGCAGGCTCTTTCTCTTCCCATTAGTCCGGCTGAAGAAGGATGACATGACTTCCATTTCCCACACACACACACACACACACTCCTCTCCAGGGTTAAATGCAGGTTAAACATCACGTGTTGGACTGATGTGTATCTGTAAGATTCATTGTGGCAGACAAACATCCATTTCTGTTGTCACACAGCAGATCTGTGCTTCAGTGGAGAGCTTTGACATCCAGGAGTGTTACGCAGATGCACTGATGTGATGAGAGTGTGTGTGTGTGTGTGAGTGAGAGGTCTGGTATGAATTAGATTTCAGGTTTCCTGTCTGAGTCTCGGTGGACGGACGGTTTCACAGCTTCGTCTGCATCAACACTCTGCTCTGACAAACACACGTGGCTTTAATATGAAGGGGAGACGAGTGAAAGGTCGGCAAACACACTGTTACGCCAATCAACACTTCTGTTTTTATATGTCGGGGGGGCTGGTGGAGAGGCCTCGTAGTTTGGGGACATGGTGCACCAGGGAACCTCACAGATTTTTGGGGTTTTCAACCTTTTTGGATGCTGGCAGTCATAGAAAAAAGGATGTAAACAGGAAGTATCATGTTGTCATGGAGTCAGTGAGTTACGCTGTCGGCTGCAACTTGTGTCTTGTTTTTTTCAGCCTGTATCAGTGTCCATGTAGTCGGAGTCCATCAGCAGCTCCTGTCTGCAGTGGACCATGGTCTGCAGTGGACTATCACTGGATCACTGTGATACTGAAGAACAGTTAGAAACTACTGCTGCAGCCTCTTTGTTCTCTGGGTTCTAAGTGGATTTCTGGACGTTTCTTCTGGCTGGCTTCAGAGATAATGACGTCGCCGGGAAGTGGAAGTCACACTGAAACTAAAAATATGTGTTTCATGTCTGTGAGTTCAGATGTGACTGAGTTATGACTCTGAGAAGGAGGAGTGTGATTTTTGGTGCAAATTGCAGCAATTGGGTGCAAATTATGTTAAAGAACCTTCAACAGCTGTGTGTCTCTGCTGACAAACTACAGGAACCAACTTCATGTTGTTGGTACAACACCTGCACCTGTCCCCTTCACCCCCCACAGTGTCTTTGCCACCTCACCTCTCTCCCTCCTCAACCCCCTGGGGGGGCGCTTCACAATTTGGAAACCTCTGCCACAGATGACCCACCACACCCTCCTCCAGCGTCCCTGCAGCAGCAGCAGCTACATCAGCATGGCAGCCACAGGACGGTGGAGGACAGTGAGGAATGAGCTTTTATTAAAGAGCAGACTGCTGTGGACAAAGAAGACGGATCATTACACCGTCCAGCAGTGGGAACAATAGAGGGAACAAGCGGCCTGCAGCCTGCCAAACCCTCCGTTACACCGACAGCAACATCCACCCTCTGTCTCTCTGCTGCTCCGTCCTAATGAACACATTGCAGCTGACTCTCTGCCAGCCTCCAGTACGAGCGGGAACAGCTGAGACCCACCACCCAGCAATGCAGCAACAAGAGATCAAACCATCAACATCAGTTTCTTTACTCCTCTGAGGGTCTGAAGAAAACAGCTTCAGGGTGTTGGAACCTGCCGCCAAGTAGGGTCGGGTATCGAGAACCGGCTCCAGAGTGTGAAGGAAGGTCCGATGCCTTTTGTTTTTCCTACTGCTGAACTCTCTTCACTGATTGTTCTGTCATCTTCAAACTAAAGCAGAATCAGAACCGATGAAGTCTAAACAACGTCCAACTCAGCTGCTGGGTTTCATCCTCGGTTAATCAGGCAGCTGTGGGACAGTCAGGGTCAGGGACTCATTAAGACTACATCTACAGGAAGCCGGATAAACATTTTAAATCTCTTAAATCTCTTCTTCTGTGTTCTCTTTTCATTTGGCAACAAAACAAAAAGTGCATCACAGCAAACATCTGGTGAGGAGTGAGACAGACAGGTGAGGAGTGAGACAGACATTATTTCCTTGTCTCAATGTCGTCTGACAAAATCAAGACACAACTCCATGATGACAGCTAAATGATCGATCATATCGACATTTAAAGTGATCGATCACAGAGAGTTGGAGGTCGTCTTCTTCCCTCACTGGATGTCATCGTTTAGTAAAAACTCCGTTAACTTCGTACAAACTGAAACACCGAGCTGGAGTTTATACAGCCCGTTCTCATTCCCAGGTCGTGGAATACCGATGTTTTGTCACACCCCTCTGCGGTAACGAGTACCATGTGTGTCTGTATGAGACTCACCGGGCTTTCAACATAAACCCATCCACGCCAGGTGACATAGTATAAAGGCCGGGGTGGATGGATGGGTCAAACACAAGACCTTCACCCAGAAGGCCGGGGTTTGTGTCCCGTGTGGAACCAAAAGTGAGCGTTGACATATTTAAGTTTTAAGTTACAAAACGTTACATACGTCACGACTTACTTCACGTCACGTACATTTTTTAACACAAACCACGATCTTTTCCTAGACCGAACCAAACTGCAACAGTTTCAGAACGTTAACCACGTGTTAGAGAGGCATCTCATACGGATGCTCAAGGCTACCTTCAGGGCCTGACAGAGCAGCGTCGGGATTTAACGACCTGGGATGAGAACGTGGTGGATTTACACATTTTGGAAAAACTTGTGCGGGGACAGTTTTCTGTCTGTGACTGCGCCTGCATGAACACCTGCAGTGTGTGTACTGTGTGTGTGTTTGGGTTAATGTGTGTGTGTGTGTGTGTTTGGGTTGTTAATGTGTGTGTGTGTGTGTTGTTACTGTATGTGTGTATTGCAGAGTGCAGTGTGTGTGTGTGTGTGTGACAGTAATGGCTGCTGAGAGCGTCTTCGGCTCTGATGGTTTCTCTGATGGCTGCAGTTGGACAGCCTCCTGTCCCCTGCAGCCACATCTCTCACCACACTACACCTCCCACAATTCAGCTGTGCCCCAGCTCGCCCCCCCGCGGTGTCATTCATTGTTAGATTCATCCTCCAGTTCAGTCCTGTTCAGAGATGTAGAGCTTTGAGTTTCTGCAGGCATCGCTTGGTAACTGATAGATGATCGTGCTGCTGCAGGTTCTGCTGTTCTGTCTCCATCAGGGCCTCTTTGGGCTGATCGGGTCCAACTGTCCTCAGGTCCCCTTTGGATCGGGTCTCTCATTTCTTCAAACTAAACTGGACCTCAGTTGTCTTTATGTTGCATTTGCAGTGAACAGGAATCATTTACTCTCCAGTACTGTACTTCAGTACAAGTTTGAGGTATTTGTACTTTACTTGAGTATTTCCATTTCATGACCCTCTTATTTTTCTTCACTACGTTTTACTATAACAGCTTCAGTTACTGGTTACTTTAAAAAACAAGATTTTACTCAAAACAGATGAAGAGTTTATAAAACAAATGAAACAACCCAACAGTTTATACGCCGATTAATCATCCCGAAATGAATCCACAACTGCTTTGATTGATTAATCGTCATTAAAGTAATTTTTCATGCAAAAATGACAAATCAATCAACACACTGTTCCTGAGTACACTCACACTGTTACTGAGTACACTCACACTATTACCGAGTGCACTCACACTGTTACCGAGTACACTCACACACTGTTACTGAGTACACTCACACTCTGTTACTGAGTGCACTCACACTGTTACTGAGTACACTCACACACTGTTACTGAGTACACTCACACACTGTTACTGAGTACACTCACACTGTTCCTGAGTACACACTCACACTGTTCCTGAGTACACACTCACACTGTTCCTGAGTACACACTCACACTGTTCCTGAGTACACACTCACACTGTTACTGAGTACACTGTTCCTGAGTACACACTCACACTGTTCCTGAGTACACACTCACACTGTTCCTGAGTACACACTCACACTGTTCCTGAGTACACACTCACACTGTTCCTGAGTACACTCACACACTGTTCCTGAGTACACACTCACACTGTTCCTGAGTACACACTCACACTGTTCCTGAGTACACACTCACACTGTTCCTGAGTACACACTCACACTGTTCCTGAGTACACTCACACACTATTACTGAGTACACTCACACACTGTTACTGAGTACACTCACACACTGTTACTGAGTGCACTCACACTATTACTGAGTGCACTCACACTGTTACTGAGTACACTCACACACTGTTACTGAGTACACTCACACTGTTACTGAGTACACTCACACTGTTACTGCAGGAACACAGTATTTGTACTGTGCGGTATTAGTAGCTGAATCAAGTCTAATCAGCTTTAAATGACAGTGTATTGTAATGAGACCATTGTTCAGTCATGTGTTCAGGAGTTTATTTCAGCTCTCTGCAGGTGAACACAGTCCTGTGTACAGTGGCTCCTCTGGTTTGAGCTGTTGGACAGTTGGAGGTGTGAGAGCTGGTACTTTCCTCCACACACACATTTAGTGTGTTTCTCTGAGCCTCATGGAAACTTGTTGGCTCTGCAGCCGATGGAAAGTGAAGTTGGGATGAAGCCGTCTAATCTTTCCCACTGAGCTGGAATCATGCATCTCCTCGCCCGACCCCGGAGCTAATGGAGCTGATCCTGAAAAACTGCAGCTTTTTATTGAATGAAGCAGCTTTTCCACAGCGAGGCATGTTTGTCTATGAAGGTAGTGCGGAGGGAGAAACCTGAGTCTGTCTGTGTTTGTCCTGTGTGTGCAGTGACGCTGCTCGGCACGTTAAATATGCATGTTTATATTTGAATAGCTGTTCTGTCCGAGACGTCAGAGCTCATCTCTCAACCTTTATGTCTGAGGAGGGAAGCAGCTGCAGGGGAAAGAGGGAACACAAAGGTTAACTAGGCCACATCCTCCCTGTCTGTGGGATGTAGAGCACGGCTAACTCGTCCAGCTAATGCAGCACTCACTCTCTTCATCCTGCACAAGACCTTTTTTATCAAAACAGACCGAAACATTCAGGAAGTTATTTGGCTAAAGAGTAAACATGTCATATATGTTATACAGAGTGTGTGTCAGTCTTTAGATCATACAGAGTGAAGCTGCATTCATTCTTGTTTCATCTTCCATTAAGTTTAAATAGCAGCAGTGAAATGATGTATTGATGCAATGCATATCTTATATCTATATTATAACATCCTGCAGTTTGTCACGACTGTTGCTCGCAGGGAAACTAGGAACACGGGGAACTGGACCCAAATGCAGAGTCAGAGCTGATGCAGTTCAGTGATTTATTATTACAAAAGGGACAAGGCTTATGGGATGGCAAGGCTGGCAAAGGTCAAAACCAAAAAAGGCAGTCCAAACAGGCAAACCTGATAGGGAGCGGGCAATAATCAAAAGTCCAGTAAACCAGTCCAAAACAGGCAGGTGACGGATCCAACCAATGACAGGAGACACAGCAACATGGAGCACACGGCAACTTAACTAACAAAGGAAGTGAACCAGTATATGTAGACAAGGTTGATAGCGAGGTGCAGGTGGCAGGAGATATGACTCCTGAAACAACATATATAGGCATACTGGACCTTCGTCGTCATGGTAACAATAATAAACACAGTTTGGTTCAGGTTAGGAAAAGATCCTGGTTTGGGTTAAAAATAAATACGTTAGTAGGTTAAAATAAGTCGAGGTTGATTTTTGTCCACGCAGGACCTGATCAGCGGCCTTCTGGGTGAAAGTCCAGTTCTGTTTGACCCTCCATCCTTTATCTGTATCTAACCTGAACCACCAGCTGTGAGGGTCCAAACAAAACCAGAGGACAGTGAAGTCAAGCTGAACAAGAATTTATTTTATTGCATGATCGGACATTTTGGTGGAAAACAAATGAAATACATTTAACTGAGACGTTTCACTCACACATTAATTATCAACATTTTCTGTTGATAAAAAAACATCTTTCCTGTTGCATGTAAAGGTCATTTCGGAGTCGGGGCTGTCGGGGCTGTCGGGGCTGCGCGGTGAACAGGTTGGTGAATCAGTGTTGGAGCCTGATGATCAAACATCTTTAA
Source organism: Macquaria australasica (assembly GCA_005408345.1). Classification (NCBI taxonomy): domain Eukaryota; kingdom Metazoa; phylum Chordata; class Actinopteri; order Centrarchiformes; family Percichthyidae; genus Macquaria; species Macquaria australasica. Next base: position 38,645 of record SEMN01001353.1, on the reverse strand, counting down.
ATTACTGGATCCCAGCAGACATCTGCAGCACAGATGTTCAGTAAACCTCTGGATCTTGATGGCAGTGATGGATTTAAAATATATAAAATTTCAGGTTGTAGACGTGCAGAACGTCAGCTGACAGGAGGAAGAGGAGGAAGGTGTTTCCACACCAGTGCTCATCAAAGCATGCTCACATTATCCCACAAGTCTTTGAGTTATCAGGTTGCCTAGCAACAGGAGCGGACCGGCTCATGTAGTATGTGTGTGTCACCTCACTAAGTTTCCTAATTGGCCGGATCGATGGTCCTCCGCTCTGTGATTGGATGACAGCAGCGAGTCAGGAGAAATAAGTAACTCACTGAAATATATAACTAACAAATACACAACAATCACAGAGTAATACAGGACACCTGAAGGCAGCAGGACAAGCTTTCAAATCTGAATTTAAAACTTACAAATTCTGACTGTTACCTCCATATAAAACTGCTGCTGAAGCTTCTTATCGTGTGTGTGTGCGTGCGTGCGTGCGTGCGTGCGTGCGTGCGTGCACGCATTGTCTCCTCCTGTCGAGGTGCTGCTTCAGCATAAATATGTATTTCCTGTCTGCAGCATCAGCTTGGACAAAAATTTAAATGTAACATTCATCTCACTGCCTCCACCACCACCACCTCCTCCTCCTCCTCCTCCCCATTTTAGGATTGTGTGTGTGTATGTGAGAGAGAGCCTGCAGGGCTGCAGAGGATAGAAATACATTTTCACTCACACTTCCTCTTATCTTCCTTTCTAATTTTCTCACACCCTTGCATGCAGACGTTCTCACACACACATACACACACACACACACACACTCTCACACACTCACACTCTAATGCATGCAGAGCAGTACAGTGATACTCAGCTAAAAGGGGGGATGGTTTCAACTGTAATGCCTTCTGCAGGAGGAGCCGTTATTTCATTGGAAACAGTCGGGTGCACAGAGCAAATCTATAATCCTCTTTATTGGAGGGACGTCCTATGGGAATCCTGCCTGTGTGTGTGTGTGTGTGTGGGGGGGGGGGGGAGCTGCTGTGAAATCTCTTTGTTCTCATTCAGGAATATTTCTGTTTGAGCACTCGGGGATAATCAGCCTGATGGCTTATTTCACTGTTTAATTTGAGTCAAACATGAAGAGGTGATATTTTCTTTACCTGTCCAGGTGATTTATGTGATTTATGTGTGTGAGCACGCAGCACTGTGCTGTAATTGGACATGATTAAAGTCAGTGCTGCGTTCAGCAGTGAACACGACTCTTCATGAGGGAACAGCAACACATTCACTCTGCTGACAGTTTCTAATGTGACACATGATTTATGAGCATGTGACACATGATTTATACATAGCAACACCTCCATATATATATATACATATACATACATGTATATACACATATATATATGTGAGAAGAACAGACAGCTGCTCACAAACACTCAGACGTTAGCGTTTAAGTTCAGTGTTCACACAGAACTGAAGGGTCCACAGCTCAGACACGTTTCTATTTGATCAAATATAAAATACAAACCACACAGTTTGTCTTCTCTCAGGCTCCATCCACACTGACACCTTTTTGTTTTAAAACTCATAACTTCTGCTACGTTCACTCCTGGCGTCCACACTGCTCCAGCGTTTTATAACCTCTAAAACTGAGAGCTTTTAAAACGCTGCTGACCCCGTTTCAGTTTGACAGCTGCGGGTTGTGTTTTAGTGAAATGGAGACGTTTTGAAACGATGACGCAGAGACACACGTTCGCTTCCTGATTGGGTCTCATCAGCCACGACGTGTCCTTCCCCGATTCGTCACGCCTCTATCGTGACCCTTTTCCGGAATAAAACAAACATCAGCCTTGACTGCCAGCTGTTAGTTCAACATGGAGAACGAATCACAGGCGTTGCTCGCCTTGTTGTTTATGCTAGCAGCTGTTAAATTCTGCATTTTTTAAAGCTACTTCTGCCTACAAGCGCAGGAGGCAAGCTATTGTTCAAGAGCAGACAATCTGCTTCCTGTTTACTCCGGCACACGCATCGTGTGGACAGTCGTTTCCATTTGAATTAGTGAGGACGCAGCCTGAGTCTCGGTCTCATCTCCACAGGCTGCCGTCTGCTGACCCTGTGCCTCTCAGCAACAAGGAAGTGCTCCGGCTTTATTTTGTCTTTTCACTTCCTGTCTGCACAGGAAGTGGGCATGTGTCGCGTTGTGTAGTTTGATATCTTCTGCTTGTGATCACCTTCACCTGCGTTTAATCAGATATCTGATCAGTTTTATAATCAAACATCCTCTGATTATCTGTAAAGCTCCACACTCGGGTCAGATGTGGAGGTGAGATGCGGTTGAAAGCACAGGAAATAGCGAGGACTTTGAGTTAAGATCATTTTGTCAAACTACTTTCTCCAAAGTGAAGAAAAGGCCGTCTGTCTCGGTCGTCTTTCCTCGTCTCTGCTGCAGCAGATAAGAAGACAGTGAGACAGACGCTTCACCTAAACAGAAGGGAATCAGTAACTCTGCTGCTGACGACCACACGACTGTCCTACAGCTCAGTGTCACTTTCATGGAGCTTCTCAGCAGGCGGGTGGATCAACCTGTCTGTCTGTGGTCCTAATGACGGGTGGAGGACAGACAGACAGGCTCTTTGTCTGTCTGTCGGCCATCAGAAGATGAATAAATCTGTCAATGATCTTTTACTTTGGAGGGCGTTCAGGCAGCGAGCTGCACGGTGTCCAGGTGGCTGATCTGAAACCTGTGTCAGGTGTGTATTTGGACACAAACAGGAGCCTGACCGACCTGTAAACTGATTGGTTACTTCCAGAGTTCACCTGTCTGTCTGTATGAACCCACCTGCTGATGCTGGTGTGACGGATGCTCCACAGCCTCATTCCCTCCATCAGGCCTGATGCCTTATTTTAATTTGCTGAGGCCTTTGCTGGAGGTGAAGTGGGCTGAGAAGGTTGTTTTCAGGCTTCAGGTTCAGATATTCATGATGGAGGGAGGGAGGAGACTGGATGGGTTCTGATACCCAGGTTTGTTAAGCTGTATGGAAAACCTTCAGGTAGCAGCTTGTTATGTTCTGACTGGCTGTCGCTGGTTAAAGTGAAGATTAGATCAGCTGGTGTCTGTATTCAGCCCAAAGCTCGTGTGTGAGTAAAAAGAGGCATCATTTACCTTCAGACAGCCAGGCTAGCTGTTTCCCCCTGTTTCCAGCCTTTATGCTAAGCTAACAGTCTGATTGCTGAAGCTTCATATTGAACTGACAGACATGAAGTGAAAGCGAATTTGTCAGCCAGCTAGCTGTTACCTAGCTACGCAGCAGGGATCTGGCGTTGGTTGCTTCGTGACGTTAGCTGATAAAGTAATTTGTAAACAGCAAGCTAGTTAGCATCATGGAGCCAATGGTCCGAATAAAATAGGAACATTACAGATAGTAACGGTATTCTAAATATGATTGCAAGTCACGTTCAGTCTTGCGTCTGTCACGTCCAATCACTGTTTTAGCCGATGCCCAGGATGCTCGCTCGCTCCTACGTACGACAGGATGCTGACTGCAGTTCACTGAACGGCCACCAGTGTCATTAATAACAGGGACTTTCTGAAAACCCCGTATAGGTACCTTTAAATTAAAGAAATAGAAAGAAAACCTCTCACTGCTGTTTTTCTCCGTTCTCACTGTAGGAAGGTGAAATTCTTATAAACTCTAAACCCCCCCCCGCTGCCTGTTTTCCTCTCCTGGTGTCATTAACAGTGATTTATTCGAGGGCTCTCTGGAACACGGATGGTGCCAATAGGTGGGATGTGGGTACATCGCCCAGCCCCCCCGCTCACCCTGCTCCTCACTGCCGGTGATTGATCAACAACACAAAGCAGAGGGCCACAAAGAGGAAACACACGAAAACACACAATTAGTGGGTGTGTTTAGTTTCAGCAGACAACAGCTATTGTGTGTGTGTGTGATGAATGGAGAGGCCTGTCTGCAGAGACCTGCAGCTTTATTTTGGAAAGCAGGCCGCTGCTGTCTTGAATTCCTCACTGGGCTTTTAGCATTCTGCTGAAACATCTGTGCCAGCGTAAACAGCCCGATGAATTCATTCATAGTTTTACCAGACACACGTTTCAGACTCGTTCTGTATTGTCTGTTTTTCCTCCAATAACGAGGAGGGAAATGTTATATTTATCAATGAGGCTCTGTGTTTGAAGCTCTCTGTGAGCCTCACACATCTGCTGCAGTTTAAATCCACTAATTATGAAGGTGTCGGATTTAAATCCCGTTCTGCTGCTGAACGCTTTATAAATGAACCAGACTGCAAAGAAGTTTGAAAATAGAATTTCTGTCTGCAGCATTCAGATCCAACACTTCCTACTGTGTGCTGATTATGATCACAATATGAATAAGGATATGTTTCTGATCAATACACATCAAAATATGACAAAATGCTCTGTTTAATTCAACAGAGCAGTTGCCAGGCAACCGGCAGAGACTCAAGGAAGCTGCTGGTCGTAGCCGAGAAACAAAACCTCCTGTTAAAAACAGCAAATTTAAGTTCCTACACTTTGGATTTTGTGCAGAAACAGACTAGCTGTAACATTTGATCAGAGAGCTTCAGAGGAGCCGGGAGGTGGATTCGGTTAGCTTTGGACAGAGCCAGGCTAGCTGTTTCCCTCTGTTTCCAGTCTTTATGCTAAGCTAAGCTAACCGGCTGCTGGCTGTAGCTTCAGACAGACATGAGAGTGGTGTCATTAACATATCATCACCTTTTAACCCTTTGAACTCTGCAATAGCAATATTTCCCCAGTGCCTACATTGGTATTTTTGCTTAATGTATCTTCAAATGCTTCATATGCCTAAAATATGAACAACCTGAGCAAAAAGGGTATGTAAGTCAATAGACCATAATAATTGATAAAAGTATTGAAATTGTGTCATAAATTAAAAGAAATACAAAAATCTGACATGTTTCTTCATCAAATTTTACTAAACAAACACACAAAACATTTTGATCCAAAACAATTCTGAATGCAAAAACATGAACTAAATATTTCTGAACACTCCAGAAGTTATTTGAACTCTGTACATTTTTTAGTTTTTGAGATATGCTCAGTGTTTTTGAAGGCGTTTTTCTGCAATAGAAATAGAAAGAATAAATTGCCCATATTATTATGTTAGCAAACAGTTGCAGGAGAGGGTTCTTTAAGGTTTCTTTGTTTCCTTCTGGTTGATAATAATAAAAAGGTCAGACATGCTGCAGCGTCCTTTAAATGAGTCCTCATGAGGTAGAAGAGTGAACGATCCACATACATCATTTTCACCAGTGCAATCAGACTCTGCAGCAGCGAGATGATGTCGTTAAGTGATGTGCAGATTTATGCAGTCATTTGCATAACAGATCAGTTTGGCGGCGTTGAGCTGATAATGAAAGAGCGAAAACAACAAGATAAAAAACAGACTCGCAGGAGGCCGAGAACACAGGAATAAAAGGAATCAGAGTTTTAACAGCAAAGCAACAGAGAGAAAAGGTTAACAGCTCACCTGCTGTTCAGGTGTGTGCTCAGTAATTCTGCTAAGTGGTGTCATTTCCACACTTCCCATTAATGTTCTGTGCTGAAGGTATTCTATTCATTTTCTGTGTGCAGCATGTTGTGTTTTTAAGCAGGCGATGTCAGAGTGATGTCATTTCTACAGATGCAGAACTAAAACAATATTAGTACATTTCTATTTTCAAAATCCCCAAAGTGTGCAAAACTCAGTTTTCCATTTTCGTCAGTCTAGCGTTGATTATAGATTTCTTTACACAATGCAAATAATATGAAAACATAAAGTAACTTTGAGTTTAAGTGCTTTGAGCTAAATGCTAACTCTAGCATGCTAACATGCTCACGCTGACGATGCTAACGCGCTGATGTTTAGCAGGTGTAATGTTGACCATGTTAGCTCAGGATATCTCAACCTCTGCAGTTTCTCTCGTATAGCAGTGCAGTGCTAAACAGCCGGAGTGGCCCTTTAATTATGAAGTCAGAACCAGTAGCTTTTGTAGTTTTATTAGTTTAAAAATGTGACGCAGAAAAAAAGGACATGACAAGAAGAAGTGCATTGGTCTAATGTGCTTCCGAAGAGTCGTGTGGGTGCTGTATGTATGTATGTATGTATGTATGTGTAATGGTATTGTGGTGTACTGGTGTACTGGTGTACTGGTACAGCCTGTGTGCAGAGAGCAGCTGCTGGAAGCTGGACTGGTTCATTCTGGTCTGGACGGCTTTGGCTTGGCTTGGGACCGTCTGTGCCATATGGGCTGCTCTGGCAGTAACACACTGTACTGTTCACTTGGCTGAACACTAAACAGTAATTAGTCACTTTGGACTCACACGCTGCTCCATAACTGTCAGCCATCAATGCATTTCATGCTTAATGCCTTTGAAAGTCTTTTCTTACAATTAAGTCATTTAGCAAACAACAGGAAACTGAATTACTTTAACATCATGTCATCAAGCTGTGAGCATAACTGACCGCTCACTAAACCCCGCCCCCCAAACAGAGATCGACCAATCATAGCTTAGCAACTGTTGAGGTGGTGACCGCAGCGCTGCAGCAGTGACGGAGGAACATGAACAGAAGAACCAACATGTTCCAACTGAACCTGCAGCAGAAACTGACGAGGCTGCAGTTCTTCCTCTTCAGAGCTTCACAGGATGGTGTCACGGTGGTTTGCCGTTAGCTGAACTGTCGTTTACTTCTGCTTTTCAGAACCGGCTCAGCCTGGCCCGGCATACTGCAGAATACATCCATTTACCTGTTTCATGCTGCATACTGCTGATGAACGCAGTATGCAGTACATACTAAATACTGCGTTCATCTGTAGTATGCAGCAGGCGGTTTCCAAAACAGCCTTAGTTTTTCCAAAACCAAAACCCAGAGAAAAAGTGTAAAGAATGCATTAAATAGTGTGTTTATCTGCTCTAAGCTACATCATTAGCATGTCCAGCTAACTAGCTTCTACCTACAGTAGCAGCTCAGTCTGTTAGCATGATAACATGACCTTTAGCCTCAGTCATTTAGCACAATTTATGTATGTAGTCACTAAGTGCATAGTTGAAACTACTTGTACAGGAAACATTAGAAAGTCAGGGTTTGTTGTTAGCTTAATTAGCTAGCTACAGCTAATGAACTCTGTTTGCGACAGACAAGTAATTTTAGCCACAAATTCACTCTAAGCTCTACATGTCTTGTGAACAGTCAGTTGTTAAGCACTCAGAACGCATTAATAACGGCTTGTAATGCTGAAACGATGACTTGATTAACTATTGATCGACTAACCGATCAATTCTCTAGTTGATTGATTGATGATTTGCTGCTTTTCTCTGTTTTATATCACAGTAAACTGAAAATCTGCATTTTCACTGTTCCTGTAATTTTATACACATTTTTATACACTAAATGATTAATCAATTAATAACAGAATAAAAAGCAGATTAATTGCCAATTAAAATAGCTGCAGCCTTTATTAATGTCCAGTTTAATTGAGCAGCAGGTTTCATAGTTTCCTAATAGTCCATTAGAGTCTGTTACCCTTCATGCTTGAAATAAAACCTCAGCGATGTCATCCACGGCTGATTCTGATTGGCTGACTCATACGTATTGTTGTCCGTGACGTGATTGAGGCGAAGCGGCCGTTTGTCTGCGTGCTGAACAGATTTCTCATCACATCAGCTCTGTGTTGTTTCTTTCTGCACAGTTTTACTGCTTTTGTTTCTGCTGCTTAGCCTTTATTTTGAAAGGTCAGCTCTGCCCAGCTGCTGCTCTGTGTGTGTGTGTGTGTGTGTGTGTGTGTGTGTGTGTGTGTGTGTGCAGCTGTAAATCATACAGGTTTTATTAGCGACTCACCTCCTCCACACTCAGTCGGTGTGCTGCTTCAGGGGGCTGGGAGGGAGGGAGGGAGGGAGGGTAGAGATGATGTCATGGATCTCAACACATTTACTTGATTAGGGCAGCATGAAAGCCTGAGCTCAGGATCTTTAGCACTGATGGACTCTGTGTCTTTGTCTCCACAGGGACCTTCAGACGTGAGCGGCTGCACTGGAACAGTAAGTCAGGCGTCTGTCTTGTTTCCTTCTTCTGTCTGGATGCAGATATGATCACACTGACTCTACAGGATGACAGCATCAACAGAGGGCCGCAGGACCGAGTCCTGAAACCCTGAAGTGAGTTCGCATGTTAGCTCTTCCTGCTCCCTCGTCTGGAAGTCAGTGGGTTTCTTGAGCGGGTTTTTGGTTCGATGCCTGAAACAAGGTCTGTGGTTAACACAAGCTTTTTGTTCTGCGACATAAAATCTGTCAGTAAGTACTCCACTGGTGAGTTTGGCCTGACAGACAGTGTAGAGGCGTGTCCATAACAGCTGTAAACAAACGAGTGCATGTTTTATGATCTCCAACATCCATCAAGGATAAATCTGTTAGGAAATAATATCAAACAGGCGATCAAAATGGTCGGGTTCAGACTTTATCTGCAGTTTTAAAAGTGATCCAGGTGGTTGTTGTGTGTACTGTGTGAACAGAAACTGGCTTTATGGATATCACTGGTGTCAACTCCCATTCGATTGTTAGTCTGACAAACAGTATTGATCTGCTAACGTTAGCTCCATGAGCTGGAAATGCTGCGTCTGACGGAGTCATTTTAAATTAGGAATCTTAAATATGCACTTGATGGTAAATGGCTGCATAGGTAATAATATAATTACACAACATGAGAGTATGGGAAGTGTGTGTGTGGCAGATCACTGCAGGCTGAGAGAAAGCAATGAGGTTGGATTAGGATGGATTAACGCCGTCGTCATCATCATACATTCAGCTTTCTCCTCCCTCTAATTTTTCTTTTCCTCTTCTCCTCCTTCCTTCCTCTCTTGTCCTCTGCCCCCCTTCTTTCCCCTCCTGTTCACCATCTCCTCTCCTCTGTATTCCTTCTCCCTTATCATTTACTCCTTCTTTTCTGTCCATCCCCTTTGTATAGTTCTTTATTTTCTCTCCTCTCAGTGTCTCCACTCTCTTCTCCTTTCTCTTCCTCATCTCTCATTTCTCCTCCCCATTATCCCCCAGTCGACCCCTCTCACCTCCCCTCTCCTCCCCCATCGTCCTCCGTGGAGACAGCGGAGGAGCTCGGGGAGCAGCAGGGCCAGAATTTACATCTTGATATATCAGTTTCCTGCAGCAGCAGAGGCGGTGATGGATGGCGTGTTGCCGGCGCCGCGGCGCTGCCATGAGTTACCGTGGTGATTACCGGCACAGACGGCCTCTCGCTGGCCACTTCATCACTGTGAGTGGTCGGGAGGAAGGCGAGAAAAGAGGGAGAAAAAGGAGAGAGGGGCAGAAAAACAGAAAGAGAAGTAAGAAAAACACAATTGGAGGAGAGAGCAGGGGAAGGCAGCGGTGACTGGTTGTGGCAGGATGGAGGAACAGGATCATTAGAGGAGATTCGATTGGAGGAAACAAATCGTCCTCATGTGGAAAAACGAGGAAGCAGCAAAAAGGAACAGGATGTACATATAAATCTGTTTGATCAGATGAAAATGTAAGAAATATTCTCTGTATTCTGGCTGCTGCTTTATGAAGAGGTGAAGGATTCTGTACGATTCAACATTTTGGGTAAAGTGCTGAGTCAGATGAGTAGATTGATATTAGTAGTTTAAATTTAAACAGAATTTCCATCTGATTCAATCTGCAAAAAATGTTAAAGATAATTAACTTTGTGAAGTTAAGATGGAGGTCAAACAAAGAGTGTACCTGCTGATTACTGCAACACTTTCAATGTTCATATTTATCATCAAAATTCATACTAATGTTTGATAATTAAGCCGATAAGATAATTAAGATAGCGTTAGCTTCATGAGTTGACTTGTTTTAAAACAAGAATCTCCTGAAGGATCTTAAATATGCACATGATGGCTACAGACATGATAGCATGCTAACAGACTGAGGCTAAAGCTAACAGGTCCATGATATCATGCTATGGAAATGTAATTTGTAGGCCGTGTTGATGACGGTGGGTCTGAGGCGTCAGTGTTTTGATCATGTGCCTCTCTGTGGTCTCATCCTGTGGTTGGTGATTTCATGTCTAGACCAGCTGCTGCCTGCCATCCAGCTGAGGGAAAATCTGACATCTCTTCCTCCCTCCTGCCCTCCATAAAGCCTGAGGAAAAGCAGATCGATGCTGGGCAGCTTTTTCATTTTGCTGGCTTATTAAAATGGAAAGTCACAGGTCCCCGCATGTGTCAGCACAGCAGGAGTCATGAAGGAGGAGTTACTGTTACTGTTGGTGGAGCCTCCACACTGGTGAAGATCCTTTACTTAAAGGGAAACTCCGGTATTTTCAAACCTGGGCCCTATTTTTACAAATTCTTGGGTCTAAATGACTAATAGTTTCTGGTTAAACAAAAAGGATCTCATGCTGCGTTCACATGGAATCAGACAGACGGACACCTTCTGGACGGCAAAATGAAGCGCGCATGACGATATGTTGCTATGGTGATGTTGTGTTGTTTACAAAGCATGGAATAAAATATATTAAACAATTATTTCATGTCTATTATCTTCTGTAATTATTCTAGTTATGCATGTTGCTATAAAATGCAGCTTTCTCTTAATATTCTAATGCAAACTTAAAATTAATGTTAATGTTAAATTCCCGTGAGGTCATTCCTTCATCGTTAACAGTGAAGAACTGCACTCAGTGAATCCAGTGTTTCTGTTTGTCTGAAAAAGAGACGTTTTCAGCTTCTCGTTGTTTTCTCCTCGTGTGACGGAGCGTCTGGTTGTAAATTCCATTGCAGAGTCTACCGTTACCATTACCGGTATTCTCTGCGGCTTCGCCTCCTTTCACCGTCCTGCTCTCTTCCACCAACATGATGTCCGGTCTGTCTGATTCCATGTGAATGCAGCATCACTCTTTAACAGACAGGTGTGTCTCTGTAGGGATCCTTCCCATAAGAATAACAGTCTGAGTCAGTCAGAGTGGGTGGCAAAAACAAGCACTTTTAGTGGACGCACTTTCTACAACATTTAGCGACTTTCCAGATACATGATTAACAACATTTCCTCATTAGGGTGATTAGAAAGTGAAACCAGGCAGCAGTACAGCAACAGAACGTACGTGAGACTGCAGGATCTACAGCTCAGACGGGTTGGTCATGTTTACGCTGCAGAGGGAGGAGGGAGATGCATGTTTTCTCTTCCTGAATAATTTACACTGTGGTTCAACCTTGAGGTGTCCTCTGTGGTCTGAACGTCCACCCCCACCACCACCACCTTCTCTCTTTCACCTGCTTGTGAGAGAATACATACATAGACAGAGGTGGAGGAAGTATTCAGATCCTTTACTGTAGTAAAAGTACTAATACCACACGTCCTGCATTCAAAACCTTACTGAAGTACTCATTCTGCAGTAAAATGTCCCTGTCAGTGTTTTACTAGATATGATGTTTCTGGATTGATATAACTGCTCCAGCTGATCCAAGAAGGGTTAAAGAGTTTATTTTATTATTATAAAGCAACACTGCATCCTTCAGTTCATCACAAACATCTGGATGTAGTGCAGTAAAAAGCACATTTCCCTCAGAGATAGAGGACTTGAGTAAATCCGTGATCTGCTGTTTCTCTGGGAGCTCTGGCTTTAAATGTTGAATTCTTGATGGCAGCAGGAAACATCAGATCCATGAACGAGGTCATGCAGAAGAAAATCAGCCATGTTAGCAAACTGTCAGGGACTCCTGTACACGCGTCTCGCCTCTGGAAAAATGTCTCCCACTGCCAGGACAGTATATACATTTATATTTTAGTGCTCACAGCCGAGCTGCACGCTGCTGCAGAACCTGCAGTAACATTACCATTCCTATGGGCCGTCAGTGAGTCACCTGTCAAGGTGTTGCAGCTGCTGTTGTCTGTGGAACCGCTGACATCGTTCACTCTCCAGAAAACCAAACGTATCCCGTTCTCTCCCGTAGCCGGAGGAAAGTATCGGACTTCACCGGGCGGAAATAATGGACACTGTCGATATTTAGTTTCAACAGTATTGTTGGACAGAATTCAGAGACAGACTGAGGACAGTTGTTATTTAAATGTGAGAGGCTGCTGCACCTGCTGTATCAGGATTATTATGTGGAACGCACACATGGAAAGTGATGACTCAAGAGACGGTCGTCCAGCAGAAGACAATAAAACCTCTCAACCTTCTGCTCTTTTCTGCACGTCTGCTGCTAAACATGCAAAATACAGAGTTTACAGGAAGTGGATGCTCAGATCTCTGCAGCACTGCGTTGGTCACATGACACAGGGCCGTAATATAAATGGTGCCGAGAAAGAAATGAAAACGTCTACAAAACATCACGGTCAAAACAACACAAACAGCTGGGTGACGTAATAAAAGTATTGACAGTGAAGAAAATGCCTCACAGGTTACAACAGAAATAGTTCAGTTTCCAAAGAAAACAATAAAATATCGCAACAGCATTTTTTAAAACCGCAACATCACAGTTACACTTAATTTACATTCATGCAAAAGGTTTCGACAGGTCCCTGCAGCACTGTGAACCAGTCAGAAAACACTGACAGTATGAGTTAGTTAGGAAATGTAGACGTGTTTGGTTTAAAGCTGGACCGCCTGGAATCACTCATTGTTTTCTTCTCCACACTGCGGCCATTAGAGGGCGCACTTGAACTTGAACGTAAACTGATGAGGTTGTAGCTGCAGCGACTGATCCTGAGTCAGTGGAGGCAGCTGAGGTGAGAAGAGTCTTTAACACGGAGATGATAACAGACATGTGTAATATTGTACCTCATGAATATCAGGTTGTTATTCCTACAGTAAGCTGATCTGCAGGGTTTCCTTTCTTTCTCTTTTTTAATAAAACGACTTCGAGTCTCAATAACCGAGCGGCTCAGCTGAATGATGCACAATGTGACAACAGAGTCATGAAGTGAACCGACGGAGCACAAAGAGTCTATCTGCATACAGCAGCAAGCAAAGGGGGCTCTCTGTGTACAAAAGGAGGCCTTATCCACCCCCCACCCCCCAGCTTCTGGCTGCTCTTTAATTGCTGGTGTGAATCAGATGAGGAGAAGTTGCTGCCTGCTCTTTGAATAAACGCCTCAATGCAACAGTGCTTCCATTAAAAAAATCACCAGAGACACATCTGTGTGTGTGTGTGTGTGTGTGTGTGCTTTGTTTGTGTAGCTCTGTGGTTATGTGTGTACCATAAATATGCATGAGTGTGTATGCACTGATAGATGATAGATGGGAGAGATGCAGCAGCAGCCCAGAATAGCTCCAGTAGTTTGTGTTGAACCAAACAGCTGAATGAACTCTGTTGTTCCTCTGTGTTTTCAGGAGGCAGTTTCTCTCTGCTCACCACCGAGACTGAAAAGTGTGTTGGTGGTGATAAGAAATACCCCCCCACCCCCACCCCCGCTGTGATTTCTCTACTCTCGGCTGGTCTTCAGCAATAAAAGCAACATGGTGATGAAGCCGTGATCAGATACCAGTTTATTCAGCTGCTTTTCAGCTGAAATCATCAGCACACTGTCTGGAAGTGAAGCGAGCTGCTACCATTAACCCCTTAACACACAGTTTTCTCCTTTATTTACCCTTAAGTAGCTTTGAGGTTGTTGAAATCATCCTTTTCCACACTGTCTGACAGTGTCACACTCATCGTAGCTGTGTGGAGTTTACACAGTGTGAAACATACAAGACAAGACTCCCACACCTCATGGAGGACATTATGGTACTTAAAAACACTTGGCACCCCACTGCTGCAATTTGCGTCAAAGTATGTACTCCTTCTCAGAGTCATAACTCACTCAACTCTGCACACAACAACATGATACAAATATCTATAGATTCAGTGTGACTTACACTTTCGGAGGATATCATTATCTTCCATCGTGAATAAACATCATAAATCCACTTAGAAATCACAGAAAAAAGACTGCAGAATTTGCCTAAGAATCCTCCTGTTTCTAGCTTTTCTTCAGTATCACAGTGATCCAGTGACAGCTGTCTGTTTCATGGTTCATCTCATTCACTCACTGCTGATGGACACTTTGCCAAAATATAAGCAGATATGGGCTAAACTGCAGCCCAGTGTCAGACTTTAAAATTCAACCTGACATATTTATTTTCTTTGGAAACTTTGGGATCTTGACTTTGTTCTCTGACTGCCCCAGCTGCAGGTTAATGACAGGTGTATATTGACATGTCTGTGCATTGATCTTTTATCCGATTGATGACACTTTGGCACAGCGCAGTGGAAGACTCGGCTCAGAGCGAGTGAGAAGTGTGAGCTGACAGATTTATCGCCGTGTTTTGAAGAGTTCAGAGCTTCCTGCTGAGTTCACTTTGACTCTTTAAACGGACTCATACAGTCTGCAGCTCAGAGTCTGGACCGTTCCACGATGACGAACTCCACCCAGTCACAGCCGAGCAGCGCTGAAGCAAACTATGGGAGACGTCCACAGGCCTGAGAGAGTTACTGAGCCCAGTTGAGAGAGTTAGCTAGAGAGAGAACTTCTACTTCTCTTAAGTAAGAATGTTTAACAAAGAATGGATGTGCAGTGTGTGTGTTTCACTTCCTGTCTTTCTTTAGTTGAACTGACCTCAGTCTGGGCTTGGAAATTGGGGTTAATGTACATTTCATTCTCTCTCTCTCTCTCTCTCTCTCTCTCTCTCTCTCTCTCTCTCTCTCTCTCTCTCTCTCTCTCTCTCTCTGTGTCACTCTCACACACATAAATGGCAAAGTGGAACAGAAAGCCAAAGCATCTGGATCGCTCATCAGATTTCTGGAAGCTGCCCATCCAAACCCCTGCAGAGTGGTTTGTGTGTGGGTTTTTTTTGTGTGTGTGTGTGTGTTGCCTCTTTGGGTTTCACTGCAGTTGCATTCAGCAGTAACCTGAAATGTCTTTCCACTGGTTTCAGGTTAAGGTTGGAGTTATTTTTAAGGCCTCCAGAGTGAATCTAAACGCTCTCTTTCCTGGCTGGAGTTTGGTTCATTCAGTCCGAACCGAGACAGAAATAATGATCCATAGAGAAGTCGTCCTTGGAAACTGTTTGGAAAAGGGCAGGTACTTTCAAAAATACTTGGCAGGTGGTTGGATGAACCATCTGTCTATCACTGTCTATCACTTCAACCAATCAGATCAACAAACCATATGACCACACCTGTAGCTGCCAGTAGTTCCTCACAGGACGCTGATTGGTCTGAACCACTTTGGTTCGGCCACAAGCGTCTAACTTGAAGCCTGGAAGATGGATTCTCGCATTATCTCTTGTGATCTCGCAAATCCAGCTGTCTCGCAATGTAAGCTGATAACAGAACAGTAAAGACAACTGGACTTACTTTAGTTTCAGTTTTTAGATTCTAACCTTTATTTTAACAGCATCTGATGAATATTTTCAACATATAACCAGTTCTTCAGGATCTGCTGGACAGATTTCTTTGCAAAAGCGCCTAAAAATTCAAAACCGTCACATACATCAGAGAGTTAAACACGGGTTCTGGGTCAGGTGCCACCACAGTGATGTCAGCCTGCTTACCTCCACCTCCAACCAGTGAAGCACAGAGGGGACCAGAAACCTGATGAATCCTCAGCACGTCACAGCAGTAGTGTTAAAGATGTCTTGTTTATGACTGAAGTTCTGACCCGTCTCCATGCTAAAGGCCTGGAGCTATCAGCAGCTGTTATGTTTGACAGACTGACCTCTTCTGCACTGAGCTCATGGAGCCTCTGTAACTGCAGCCGTTGTTTGTCGGCTCAGAGATCCAGAAGCTCCTGCAGTCAAATGAAGCTGCTCCGCCTCCCTCTGCTGTTGTCTGATATCAGTGTCGTCTGGATGTTATTTGTCCCGGTGATTGGATACATCATGTTAAAGCAGGATTTGATTCAGAGCGTCTAACATGGCAGATGTCCTCAGTATGGCTCCACCGATATCCTTTATGGAGCCAATATGAGGCTTTAAGCAGCTGATAACCAACACTCAAAGTACTAAAAGTACTAACACCACACTGTACAAATACTCTGTTACTAGTACAGTACTTGAGTAAATGTACTTTTACCCTGGCGTTTACTTTGTGCTCTGTAAACGACGATGCTGTCGAGGCTTTTTCCTCCTTTTAGATGTAAAAATATTCAAATGAAATGATCTGAGCTGCAGCGTGAGATCTTTAGTCCGGTCCAGAGATGTCAGAGTCTGGAGCAGGGGTGCGGAGCAGGGGCCCGGAGCAGGGGCCCCGCTTGGTATCGGCTGTGCCTGCAGTCATGAGAGCAGGGAGGAGGCTCGCTGATGAGTTCTGCCACTTTGAGTTTCCCTGATTGTAATTAGAGGGGACGGGAACAGACGGCGCCGCCTCAGCCCGCTGCCTCTGTCAATCAGCCCACTTAGCACGAGTATAATACAAGATCACACACACACACACACACACACAGACACTGGAGTCAGCGTCCATTCATTTCTGTCACTCTGTCATCGTTACTTCCTCTGTACTTCTTTATTTATTTATCTCTTCTTCCTTTTTAATCTCATTTAATCACAAGTGATTCAGAGTGTCCTTGTTTCACCTCTGCACACTATGGCCAAAAGTATGTGGACACATATGTCTACTTTTGGGAGACTGTCCTCCCTAAAAATAGGGCCGTATAGGTCGTCTGTGCGAATACACCACCAGACTGTCACCCAGGAGGCTGCAGTCTGCGTCACACAGGAAACCAAAAGTCAGTGCTGACTTATTTTACCTTACATAACTAATGTAGTTATTTTAACCCAAACCAGGATCTTTTAAACCTGACCAAACTACAACCGCTTGTTAACCATGTGTTTATTCTTGTTACCATGACGACGAAGGTCCAGTACACCTGTATATGTGGTTTAGGTTGGAGGACTTGTTGGGTTGTGGTCAGGGAGACTGTCCTACCACCAAACACGTTTTAACAAACACCCCACAAACGACATTTGTTGATGTTCAAGTGACAGCACCCCCCAGTGGTCGAAGGAATTATGAGTCCTGTCCATTGGGAGCGAAGCAGGTGACCTTATAGAGAAACAGAGGGAGGAGGTCGGGGGGGGTGATATGATATCTTGAAGTTGTAATCAAACAGCTGTTTTTCCACATCCAGCAGGTTCAGTGAGCAGAATCCACAGGAACAAAGACATATTTACATTTGTGTCTCAGATCTTTACGTCTTTTGTTTCTCCGGTAAATAAAATAAGAGGCTGAACGAGCTCGTGTTGGATTATTCCTCCTGTTCCTGTCAGCTCCATAAATTCACTCAGCTCTGTTGTTGTAGGTGTCCTTGCTGAGGACACACACACAGGAGGGGGTGGAGTGCTGCCCTGATGGGTGGAGGAGTGTTTGGCTCTCAGCTCCACAGAAACATCCA
The DNA here is from genome assembly GCA_005408345.1 of Macquaria australasica. Taxonomy (NCBI): domain Eukaryota; kingdom Metazoa; phylum Chordata; class Actinopteri; order Centrarchiformes; family Percichthyidae; genus Macquaria; species Macquaria australasica. Next base: position 21,229 of record SEMN01001353.1, on the reverse strand, counting down.
CCTTCACACTGAAGACAGAAACACACTCTTTCTATCTTTCATATCTTTCTATCATCAGCATTTGATTGGAAAATGCTGCCCGTGGGGGGTTAAAACATCTGTCTATAATATACTATATCATAATAGATTTGTTTATTTATATTAATAGATTTGCTGATATATATATATATATATATGTGTATATATATATATATATATATATATATATATCAGTTGTGTCAGAATAGTTGATTGTGTTAATGAAGATGTAATACAGCAGTGAGCTCTGAAATCACAGTAAAACACAACCTCACAGGGCTGATTGATTGATATTAAACAGGTTTAATAAAACTGGCAAGGTTTCATGAAATAAACACACTGCAACAAAACATGCCATAGTTTATTGATAACAAATAATCATTCTTCCACCAGGTAATGTAGCTCTTCAGCTACATTTAGCAGAATGGTTGCCAAGCAACACACAGACGCCTCCGTTAACGGTTGGTGAAGGGACGTTGTTTCATCCAGTGAAACCGATGTTACTGATAAACTCTGGATCAGCTGATCGTGGATCATTGACGTCCCGGTTAATCTTGTTTTAAAACTCTGTACACATCTCTGTACCCTCCTTTATAGATTTTTATTATTATTATCTTATTCTTCTATAGATATTAATAGATACCTGGTACTCTGTGATAGATGATGTATCAAACAGCTCTGAGCTTCACTGTCGGCTCTTTGACTGATGTTCTGTGTGTGTGTGTGTGTGTGATGCTAATTGGTCCGTCCTGCAGAGCTGTGAGCGACAGAAGGGAAGGTGTTTAAAATGCAGAGAGCAGTCACGGCTGGAGGAATGCTGGCTACAACACACTCTCTCTCCTCCGTCACCCCCTCCCTCTCTGCTGCTTTGTTGCCCCCCCCTCCGTCTCTCTCTCCCTCTCTCTCTCTTGTCTTCCTGTCTCTCTCTCCTCTGTCTGTCGTGCTCTAACACCATCTGGTCACTCTGTGACTCAGCGCTGTCGCCTGCTGGAGGCTCTGCCACACACACACACACACACACACACAGACCTGTGACATTTAAAGATGTGTGTGACGGTGTGCAATGATAAACACACACACTTCCTGCTGTGCTTCGTCACTGTGTATCTCACTGTCAGTTCTTAAAATATAAAATATTTGTATTAAATCAAACCCGTGTTTGGTAAAACTGTTCAGGAATATGTAATGTTTCTGCAGCAGCCAATCAGTGTATTTACATGCTGTAATGATCTCTCATCAGAATCAGAATCAGCTTTATTGATCAGTATGTGAACACACAGAAGGTTTAAAGTTTCACTCGATGTGACAGAAGAATTCACAGGAAGCAGAAACAGACAGATTAAAACGAGGACAACAGAGAAGGTACGAATAAACACAACTATTACATATATAAGAAGGTGAAAAAGATGTGTATGTATAAATAAATATAAAAGCACCATACAGTGTCTATATACTCAGGTGTTATCCCGTCAGTATTAAACTGGACTTTACGTTCAAACACTCCTTCACAGACATGTCCATGCTACACCGTCACAGCTCGTCTCTGCACACTGTGGTCTGTTCACTTTTTTCCGCCGCTCAGCGCTACGTCACACCTGTGGTTGCTCTGATTGGTTGTAGGTCCAACATGTTGCGTCCAGGAGCCATTTTGGTTTTCGCCCCTTAGAAATCCAAAATGAACTGCGAGGTTCCAGACGTCATCTTCTGTCGAATTAATGCAAAACTAGGGGGCGCCATGATGAAACCAAAACATCTAAACTGTAAATGTCTCCCTTTTGGTTTCAGATGTCTTCTCAGAGGAGAACACGGGAAGTGATTTACAGAGCAGATGTGTTTAATTTCAGTTTGACTTTAATACTGGAGGTAGAGCCGCTGTGTGAGGTGAAAGGGACAGGTGTGCGTGCAGCTGTATTTGGCTGCTGACTCAACTCAAGTCAAATCTGAACACAACGACATGAAACACATATTTTTAGATTCAGTGTGACTCACTCTTCCTGTGAATATCATGATCTCTCTTCAATCTAATGAGTAAACACCAAGAAATCTGCTTAGAAATCATCAAAGATGCCTGAGAATCATCACGTTCACTGTGTTTAAATGTCAGGATTGTTATTAATTCTACATTTGTTCTCAGGAAGATATTATTGAGTTTATATTATTATATATTAGTGACTATGCTGTTGCAGCTGTAGAAACATTAAGATAAAATGAGCTCGTCATTGCTTGTTGTTCGTTGTGTCCGTCACCATGTTCTCAGTCAGACCGACACGAGGCTGCTCCTGTTTCAAATGTACTTTCTCTGGCATCTGTATCGACACCCCCCACCCCCACCCCCACCCCCACCCCCCCACCCTAAGTGGATTAAATGGATTTGAAACAGGAGCCACAGCCACACTAATGGCATTGCTTGAATTTAAGCAATCCACAGTGGATTGATTCTGAGTCTAAAGAGTATGAGCAGTACTGTTAGTGAGATGCATGAAGCACCCCCCCACCCCCGCCCCCCGACACACTGACACATACTGTACATCAGCTGTCTGCTTAGTGAGCTTCAGCTAAAAGGCTGCAGGCTTTTTAATGATAATACGAAACTTTCAGACTGTGACTTCATATTTAGTTTGATCTTTGAATCTTTCTGTTTCATTTGTGCAACAAAGTGTTCTGGTTTTACCCCCAAATCCAACCACCACTGAAAACAATGCAAGTATTAAAGCAAAGGTCCAAGGTTAATGCATGAACATGATTTGTAACAGAACAAACCCACAGACGATGAGTCACTGAACGTTTTGATAACATATATAAGCTGCTGGCGCGTAGCTCTTTTTTGGTTTGGGGGAAAGCTAACGGTGATGCTGAATGAGTGGTGTGTGTCTTTATGCTCGGTGTGTATACTTGGATTAAGACTTGTAGCCCAGATGTGTTCAGCGTGGGCTGGTCTGTCGTGCTGGCCGTCTATATAAACATGTATCTCGTGTGCATGAATTAACTCAAACATGGGAACAAATTGTATCTTGAGCACATGCCATAGCATTTCAAGCACTCATAGCAAAACGTGGCCTCAATAAATATATATATATATATATATACGTGTATATATATATAAGGTATTATATATATATATATGGAGTGTCTTCTATATGTATATATATATATATATATATATCACGTGTATATATATATATATATGCTTTGATGATAAATATTAATATATATATATATATATGCCTTATGTATATATATATATATATATATAAGGTGTGTGCTTATGTATATATATATATATATGTATATAACATATGTCAAATAATATATATATATGTAATAGCATATCATATATATATATATAATATACTCTCTTATAAGTGTGTTATATATATATATATGTATATGTGTATGTATGTGTATATAACAATATTATATATATGTTATGTATATATATATATGTATTACATAGCAAAGCGTGTATATATAACTTATATCGTTGTATATATATATATAAATATATAGATTATGTATGTGTATATATATATATATATGTATGTGTATATATATATGTATGTGTATATATGTATATATATATGTATGTATATATATATGTATGTGTATATATGTATATATATATGTATGTGTATATTATGTGTATATATATGTGTGTATATATATGTGTATATATGTGTGTGTATATATATGTGTATATATGTGTGTGTATATATATATATATATGTGTATATATATATATATGTGTATATATATGTATATGTATATATGCTCTATGTAAACAACTCATCTATTGCTCAATGTTATGCTATATGTATGTCATATATATGTAATGTGTATGTGTGTATCCATGCATATGTAATGTGTATGTGTATATATATGTAATGTGTATGTATATATATGTGTGTGCATATATATATATGTAATAATAACTCATCAAATGAAATGTATACCATATATACTCATATACTTTCTGTATATATATATATATAATGGCCTTCTTATCTATATATATATATATATATATATGTATATGTATATATACATATGTACATATATATGTGTATATATATATATATATATATATAAATTTTCTCTCTCTCTCTGGCCACTCAGGGCTCCATAACAGAGAGAGATGTGTGCTGAGAAAGACCCTGAGCTATAAAGCACTAGTTTGACAGACAGTGTGTAAACCTGAGCGATGCTGCAGGGCAGCAACACGCTCACAACACAGGAAATCAAACCACCAGCAGCCAGTCCCCACATGACAGACAGAGAAAAAAGAAAATGAATGTTTTGTTGCAACCCATCCTCGGCCTCCGGTTTCTGGAGCTGGCCTCTGCACCAGCCGTTAATTGCTACTTGTCCCTTGCTGCTGTAGCCTTTTCACTGCTAATTTTAGGCAGCAGCTAATTATGAGTCTTTCTGCAGGGCAGTAACCTGATGAAGTGATAATGACTGAGGGGGAAAACGAGACAGTGAAAACAGACGTAGAAAGCAAACATTGATGTCATTGAGAGGCAGAACTGTACAGCAGAGGTTCTCATGTTCCACAGATTATTTTTATGATCTGAAACATCAGAAAATAATGAAAAGGGATGTCTTCAGACACCTTAAATACTCAAATAAACCCGAAAAAAAGAGTCTGTTGCTAATAATGAAACAATGGGGGGGGGGGATTACCTGTGCTGCAACACTTCACATCATAAATGCAGTATAATGTACATAAATGCACATACGTAAATGTACATACAGCACTAATCCCATCTATAACAGAGTCATGTCATACTCACCACTCTGAGTTTCTCCTTTAAACACAAATACTGTTTTCATCATCTGTGCTGGAAGGATTGAGTTTCATTGAGAGTAGCTTAACAACAATTTAAAAAAAAGACAAAGTGGAAGTGATGGAAAGAAATTAGTGAACGAAAACAGTATTTCTGTTAAAAAGTGACAAGAATGAGTGCTGTGGAAATGTACATTATGCTGGAATTATGAAGACAACAGGTGGAGGATGATTTCATTTAGCATTAATAGCAAATTAAAATTGGAACAACTTGGAAAACAGAGAGATGTCTTATTAAAATATAAGATATACTTAAAAATAGGGAAAATAACAAATAAAAGCCAGTATTAAATAGAGCCCAGGTTGCAGTTGTAGTAAATATGTGATATTCTTTAGCAGCTTGGACTAAAAGCCCAAAACTCAAAGATTATCACTTTTTGCTTAATAAATGACTTAATTGGATGATTTATCAAAATTGTTGTCGCTTCTACTTTGCTGTTTTTTGATCACTGTGCAATTACAACTACAATCAATAAAACCCAACACTTCCTGCAGATGTTTCACATTAAAAGCCTACTTGGAAAGGGTAGGATTAGCCCTTTGAGTCTGTCTTGTATGCTTTTAGTGCCAAACATTTCCTTGTCCCAGCTTCGTCTATCAACTGATTAATCAGCTCCTTGTTTTAGCAGAAATTTCACCCAAACACAGCAGCAGAGAGACTCACTGGAAGCAGCTGTGAAACCACTGAAAACCTGCCAAGATGTTTTCTCTTTCAGCGGTTTACATGCTGACGGCTATTTGAATGTTAAATGCAAAATGCTACCCTCCTTTTACTGATCATTATGGGCTCTAAGCCAGCCCGTTTCTCTGGACAATGATTTGATTGGAGCTGATTGGATTTGCTGCCACGGCTGCAGTCGATCTCCCCTCTCTCTCTGTGTCGCTGTGGTTAATGGTGCCTTTCTAAAGGCTTTATTAGAAGTAATTTGCTGCAGCGAGCGCTGACTGATATCTGGGCCATGACCCTGTCTCTCAGTTGAAGGGTAAAGAGCGAGTCCCAGTCACACTGGAAATGGCAGTCTTTACGCTCTGTGCTGAATACACTGAGGAACACAATCCTCAGTGATTCAAACCAGAGATGTCTTTGGACGTGACTCCTGTGGACTTTAGATCTATGATATCGACATCATACTTAATCTCATATTTAATGAATAATTATCCTCCAGCAGGACACATCTTACTCTGTGTGGTTGGGTGTGTTTACCTGCACAGCAGCAAGGCAGCTCAGAGTGCTTTACATAAAACATAAAACAGCATGAAGACAAGATATTAAAGAAACACGAGACAATGTAAAAAGACACGTGAATAGGATTTTAAAACAAGTAAAACAACAGACGATAAAACAGCTTGGTTAGGTTTATATGAAGATGATGGTTTGGGTTAAAGTGTCTTGGGTTCAATAAAGGAAAAGCAGAGTGTCCTCACACTGCAAAGATATACAGCTGACGTCACTATATGTACAGTTCAGGATAGGACTCAATACTTAATCAAGATAAAATACATTAGTCATACTAATCTTACAAATCTATCCCAAAGTAAGTACAAGAGAAGACTTCACATAATTTAACAGAGTTGGGGAAGTGATGTGAGGGAACGATGGTGCCAAAAACCCCTGAGAATTTTAAACGGCAGATATTTTCCTAACTGACTCTGTCGTCTGTTTCTGAACCTTCACCAGGCGGCTCAGATCTGTCTCTGCTGCCTGTTTTATAGTATGTGTGAACAAGGGACTCCTGTTATTCAGTCTTTTGATCATGAGAGGAGGAAGTTAACGTCATGCTCTCTATCTCCCAATATTCATTTTCATTGTAATACACTAATAATACAGCTACACCATCACATAATGAGGGGGAATCAAAGACAGTTTGACCCTCTGAATTTGACATTTCAGAGATGTTGCCGTGTTTTTAGGAACTCGTGACTTTTATGAATTTGTGATGATTTACTTTAGACAGAGTGACTGTGAGCGGTGATGGAGGGAAGTCTTCAGACCTCACAAGTGTCTTAAGTCTTTTTCACCTCCTCGCCCTCGTTATCATTTGTGTCCACTGAACATTAACGTACGAACCAGATCCAGGACCAGTTGTTAAGTTGTTAGCATGGTGTGTGTGACGTCTGTGTCCTCGTCAGTTCAGGAACATCAGGACCTTTTCAGAAGACCACTGAATACTGAGCACAGTGGAAATAAAAACATGAAGTGTCTGACAAAAAGCTTACAGTAACAGTAGTGCAGAGTGGGAGGTGAAATAAACTGCTGACAGTCACACAAACAAGCTTCAAGATGTTTATTGAATAAAATCATTTTACCTCTTAAAGCTGGCTGACAGAGCAGCTAAACCGGTTTCCACGAGTTCTTTGTGTGTGAGTGTTTCCATAGATACAGAGCGGGCCTCATGAGGATGCTGCTATATGCAGTATGTCATGCATATTCATAATGAATAATAAAATGACCTGCACACTGAATGTGGGAAGTAGACGGTGCAGCTGATCCAGTATTCATCGGTTAAAAGTGATGAGTGGCAGAGCAGAGGAGCCCAGTGTGGATCTACAGGACATGAAGGTTCAGGCAGCGTGTAGCTAACAGTACGCACTGATCCAGACGGAAATATATTCACAATCTTTACAAATATCTGACAGTTACTGGATGGATTCACACCAGCAGAGAATGAAACTCGTGACTTTGTTGATCCCTGGATGTTTTATTTAGCATCACCATTAGCTCAAAAACTTAGCTTAGCTTAGCTTGAACACCACCCCTTCACAAAATTAAAAAAATGCATTAGATGTTTTCATGCCTAGATATTAAATCTGACGGTTACGCATGTGACTCTAGTTTTAATGTCTCTGCCAGCAGCTAACGGCTAACGTCATGCCGCGCGTACCGGTCGAGGTTGAAAGCCGTGACGTCGACCTGTTGCAGTGAGCGTCCTGAAATGGGACCAGGATCAATAGATGATGTAATAAAGTGATTGGACGTGTAATTTACTAACTCAAATTGGATTTAACGAGAGGCTTCAGGACCTGATTCAGATCAGTCTCACTGCTAAAACCAGCATGCTGAACATTAGTGCTACAAGATGCGATAAGTTACATGTTTAACAATGTTGAGTCAACATGTTCACTGTGAGAATGTTAGCATGCTAACATGCTAAATGTGTTGATTAACCTCCGATGATGCGTGTCAACACATCAGGATACGCTGTATTGGCCCATCCAGGCTCCTGTACTTAACCACTCCTTCATCACCACACCTGGTGACGTGGCTGGTGTCTTGTTGCTGATGGACTACATTAGTGGACACTGATCATCCTGCTAACAGGCAGTGTGTATCACAGCCTGATATCTTCTTTCTCTGAGCCGTAAAAACTATTAAAAACACAGTGAGCCACAAAGAAAGTGGATATCGTAGTTTTTAGTAAAAGTTATTTGCAGTTTGATGATATATTTCTGTTGGAGCTGGATCAATGAGAAACATGAAGTGAGTCAGTGATGGCAGCAGTTACTTTGACTCCCTCGATGTCAAAATCTCAAAGCTTTTATTATTTGTTTCTACGGTTTCTGTTAACACAAAATGAGTTTCATCACATTAAACTTCTGGTGTTGCTATAAGCACTGAGAAGCTGCCTGACAGCTGCTGTCATGAACTGTATTTTTAGGTTAGCAGTGCACACGTAGCGTCAGCTGTGAGTAGAGAAACGTGGGTGAAGTGAAGCAGGAGGACATGAAGCCTTCATCTGCTCACTGCGGTCATCAAACCCGGCGTCTATGGACTCTGAACTCATTAAAGAGGGAGTCAGTATGTGAAATAAAACCATCTCAGCTATGTTGAAATCTCTGCTATCTCATGCATGTGGAGTTTTATGGGAATGTGAGTTATTTCAAACGCTGAATGAGACTTGTAGCTTATCTGTGAGTATCTGTAATCATTTATCAGTGGTCTGCTGGGAAGGAAACGGTGTGTTTGAAGACTGAATGTTTACAGATCTTCATCAGGGACTGCTGCCATGCTCCATCAACATTTTTAATGCAGATGGAATTAGTGGAATGTCCCAAAGCAGATTTTAAAGAACGTGAACATTGTGTGTCTAAAACGAGCGGAGAAGCAGGAAGTTTAGATTCTGATTTACGGGTCATTTTTTTAAAGACGGACATACTCGGCACCATTTGGGACTCATCAGGAACACTCGAGCAGAATCCTGAGCTGCTGATAAAACTCATTTTGCCCTTCCTCTGTGTGCATATGAGCACCAAACAAATCCAGCTCTCCCAGTGTGTCCATGAATGTGTCTCCACCTTCACTCTGCATTTATCAGTAAGCAAATATAAGTGTGTGTGTGTGTGTGTGTGTGTGTGCCTCTTGAAAGTGCTGTGTGTGTGAATGATTCAGAGATGTCAAGTGAGCTCATGAATAATAAACAGGACACGCATTCAGCTGTGAATATTTCATGGTGCGTGAAAGTGAGCAGAAACGCTCAGTGGAGTTTGGCATCGTCCAGTCAGCTCTGGGGTGAAAGGATGAACAGAAAAAAGAAGAAGAAGAGAGAGAGAGTTTCTGCTGAGGACTCAAGTTTATCTGTTTCTGGCATCGTGGGGTTTAACGACCTGAGGAGTTCACATTCAACTGTTACACACTAATGACATATTAGCAGCTATAATGTTTACCATGTCCACCATCTTAGTTTAGCATGTTTGCTAATTAGCACAAAGTACAGCTGAGGCTGATGGGAACGGCATTAGTTCTGCAGGTATTTGGTCATAAACCCAATCTTTCTGGCTTGTGGCCATTTACAAATAATCAGTGTGTAGTCGTGTCTCCTCGTCATGAGTTGTTGTTCCACTAAAGAGACATTTTTCCTCTAAACTTCTCACATGGTTTCATTTCAATAACTGTTTAATATTTCACTAATAATCAAAGATTAAGAGAAAAGTCCACAAACTGAAAACGGATTTGTTTTATCTTCTTTCCTCCATTAATCATCTCACGACCCCTCAGATTTATCTGGTGACCCTTTGGAGGGGCCCGACCCCTAGGTTGGGAACCGCTGGACTAGTTAAAACTAGCTAACTGTGTATAACTCCCTCCCTTTCTCTCAAGTAGGATTTTGAATGCAGGACTTTTACTTGTAATAGAGTATTTTTACAGTTTTACATTTTTGTATTTGTACTTAAATAAAGGATCTGAATACTTCCTCTGCTACTGACTGAAACTGAGACAGACTTCTGAAAAATGTGGCAGAAATACATCAGATAAAGGAAATTCATATTCCTCCACCATAATTATATTCCACAGTATGATGGATGGAGTTACATTAACATATAAAATAATCAAATAATTAGAAAATTGCTCCGTCTTTGTTGTTTTGCACTTGTAAAGTCTGGGCTACAGGAAGTTGACAGACAGAAAGAAGGAGGAGGAGGGAAGTGGTTGAGAGGTGAGGAAAAGCAGCAGTGTGGCCTGTCAGCAGGGAGAGAACAGATCACAGATGAGGAAGTCTTTAAGTCTGTGATGGTACATTACACCCCCCCCCCCACACACACACACATTCACCACACGGAAAGTTGAGCAGAAAACTGACAGGATAAGGCGAAATGAGCAAGTAAGCAGTTGAACAAAGAGAGACAGTTGCTGCAGACCGTACATAGCTCGAGGTGTTTGTGTCTGTTTAGATTTCAGGTAACTGCCTGCTGTGGCCCATTAAACATATGACTCTTACCTGGATAAAGAGTGTGTGTGTGTGTGATGTGCTGCTCACAGAGAGGGAGATGGTAGCAGCTCTGCCAGCGTCCTGTCGTACTTTACATAAGCCCAGAATCAACCTCATTTCTCTGTTCGCTGCAGGAGGACGGCGTTCACGTAGCAGAAAAGTCAGGAAACCTAATTTCACCCCAACCCAACTTTTCATATCAGATTAGTCAAGATTTAAAGTCAGTGGCCTCATGCTTAAACAGATTTGTTCTTCAGTGGAACATAAGATGATTCAAGAGAATTTGTCACTTTTCAATTTTATTTGAATTTTCTCTGAGGTACGTTTGCGTTTAAAAACCGGGAGAGAAGCATCAGTCTGACTTGTTTCTGTTACAGAAGTCAACTCAAATAAACTTCATGCAAAGTTAATATTAATACAGAAGTGTTGGATGAACCAATTCACAGACACAGTTCAGCCCTTATCCTGCGGCGCCGTGCTAGCAGCTCTGAGGCTGTGAGCTAAATGCTAACGTCAGCATGCTAACATGCTCACAGTAGCTGCGGTTTAATGGACAATATTTCTTCAACCCAACTGAAATCATTCTGATTACAGATTCCACCTGAACTGTTTACACGGACGCTAAATAACGTGATCGATCAGATGTGTGTTTACATGAACAACTCGTTGTTTGGAGCCTTTCGACCATCGAGGCGTTCAACAATCCTTAAATCTTTAAGTTGTTTCAGCCTCAGAGCAGTTTGGTTTCTGTCCCTCCTGGAAACTCGTTCAGTCACCTGATGTTCCCCCACGTGGGGCAAACATGCACAAAAAGAATATATTGATTACAACCAGAGAGAAACGATCGGATTAAGCGTTTACATGGTTATTAGGAGCTAACATTTTCCTATTGAACGGATTATCAAAGGTTTACACCCCCCCCCCCCCTCCAGCCGACGGGCCTGATTGGGCCAGTCTCTTCGGATTGAGGAGGTCACATGAGGCCTTTTTATTCTGACTGGACTGTTATTCTGATTATTAGTGGAATATTAGGGTCCGTGTAAACACGGCTAATGACAATGCTGACGTTTAGCAGCTATAACTGGGTGTTCAGACAGAATTCAAAGTCAACAGAAGGATGTGAGTAGATGCAAATTCACTGGGTGACGAGAATTCATGCAAAGATGCGTCCATGTGAGTTGAAAATGTCTCAACTTATGAATCTGCTTCCTAAATGTCCAGAGACGAGAAGAATAAGGAGTCTGAAGTGTTTCTGTCTGAAGCAGCGTGGTGGACGGACCGACAGATGAGTCTTTCTTAAAATAACCTCGTGAGTTTCCTGCGATGCTGCAGTGTGAAGCCTCCTCAGCTTGTCATAAGCCTTTTCTTCATCCACAATCCCCCTCCATATAATTCTGCCTGCAGGATGTGTGTGTGCGCTCAAATTCTCCTGTCTTTGTGAGGACTTTTTAGAGATCTTGACAGTGAGGACTTTTTATCTGTTCTTTTCTTCTTCAAAGGGCTGTTTGAGGGTTCAGAGGTTTTGGGTTAGAATCCGTTTTAAGATTTGACTTTGAGGTTGTGCTTTATGTCAGTGAGAATACGAGTGTCTCTGTGTGTCAGGCCTGTGCGTAAGAATCATCCATGACCATGTGTTATAAAGACACGTGACTGATCGTTCCTGTCCATGTAAATCTGTAGAGCAGTATTTGATTGGCTGCCTCCTCCGCGTTGACACTGTGCCAGTGATACAGACGGTCTGTGCTGAGCAAACATGTTTACCCACCGCAACTTCTGCCCCATCATCACATTTATAATTAACATTCATCAGCCCACCGAACAAAACGTACAGTCTGGAGTTTAGCTGGAACCTCCCTGAACTACAGGACGTGGTGTGAAGTCATTAATGACAAGTCATTGATATGATTGGGTCTCAATTAAAGCAGGATGTGTTGCGGGGCTCAGTCAGATGTGAATAATGGTGATTACTGCAGAGCAGAGTGGGCTGACAGAGAGCGAGCGACGTGTCCGGCATACAAACCCTCATCAGCAGTTTCACTTCCAATCTACATCAAAGACTGTGGAAGAGATTCATGCTGCTCCTGACGAATAAAGGTTCCACACAGCAGAACGACAGAATAGAAATATAATCTAAAATGATACTGCAGCCAGTGTGTATACTTTTCCATTTATTTAAAAGAGGATAAAGTTGAAATTGAATGTATTTGTTCATCTGAGTGGGCGTGTCCCGCGGCGCTGGGCTGCCGTTGCTAAGAGACGGGTCAGTTCCCGCGGTGCGTTACCGACTGCAGGAAGTCGTCGCTCACACGGTGCCGGATGTGTTGGGACGACACATCGTGCTGAGAAGGTTGTATTTCACTCAGAAAGTGGAAGCTAGTTAGCCTAGCTTGCTAACGTTAGCGCTGATTCCCGCCAGACGTTAACTTTTCATCACTCAAGTACTGAACTTAAGTACACTTTTGAGGTACTTGTACTTTACTTGAGTATTCATATTTTCTACTACTCTCTACTTGTACTGCACCACATCTCAGAGATAAATATTCTACTTTTTACTGGACTGCATTTATCTGACAGCTTTAGCTGCTAGTTACTCTGCAGATTAAGATTTCACGCACCGACTGTAGGGGGCGCTATCACTGCAGAAAAATGAATAAAACTTGAATTTCTTCTTTTTGGTAATTACAGTGTTGACCAAAAAAGTCAAAACAAACACCAAGGACGTATTTTCCCTTTTTAATTTCAGTTTGACTTTTCCAGAGTTGTTGACCATAAACTCTTCATAAATAAGTTATTACTCCTTCAGTTTTCTCTTCCACATCTTTCCAGTGTTGTGTAGTATATAGAATATATAGTTTTAGTTCCTGGCTGAGAAATGTGTTTAAATACCTTCTGTGTTTTCTTCTATATTGATTCATGTAACATAATTATTCTTCCATTTAGGCCGGGACTCTAGAAAATGAGATTTCAGTCCTGGTTAATCCATCCATCCACCTTCTTTACTCCATTATCCAGCATGCATCAGGCGAGAGGCAGGGCACAGCTTAGCCCCTGTATGTATCACCATTACATCTGAGTCACAGAGCATCCGATTTCCCCCCAAAATAAATACCCATCAATCTTTGAATCTTGCTGCACAATAAAAACCCTCTGTACCCTGTTTTTCCAAAGTATGTTGACCTCATGATGGCGCTAGATGAAAAGTCAGAGGATCACCAAAGTCACCAGGATTCATCCTCTGGGGAACAGGAATGTCTGTGCAAACTTTCATGCCGATCCATCCAATAGTCGTTGAGATGTTTCAGTCTGGACCAACAGAACTGAAGTTGGAATTAGAAAAGTTTTAAACTTGGATAAAAATCCGCAGCTTTATTGTGAAGCAGTGCCACAGTATCAGATCTGTACAGGAAACACTCTCAGTGGGCACTAAGACTCGACCCCTGCGTGACCTCTGCTGCAGTAATCATTGATACGGACGCAGCTGAATTGCGGCCTGTCAGACAGAATTGAGGGATTTGCTCGGAGCCGCAGAGTGCTGTCAGTTTGCTCCTCTGATGTTTTCCATGTGGCCTCGACGGCTCGGCACAGCGCCGGGGCAGGGAAGTGCTAATGAGCGCGATGCCAACCCACTAACGACACACACACACACACTGTCCAAGTGTGTGTGTGTGTGTGTGAGGAGTTGAGAGCACAGTTTTGTGTTTTCAAAGATTAGAAACTGCTGCTGAAAAGTTGTCAGTGTACATGAATCAGGCTGTGTGTGTGTGTGTGTGAGAGAGAGGGAGAGAAACTGAGCTTGGGTCGTAACTTTGCTTCTTAATTACTTAAAGATTTCTCTGGTTTTTGCATCAGCTCTTGACTCGATGATTCATCGCTGCTCTCAAGGATGTTTTTCTGATTCAGCATCATCACAGTTCTTAACTCTCCCTTCTTCTTCTGCTTCTTCTTCTTCCATCCACAGGTGACTGACTGTGACTGTCGCTCTGACTGGATGAGCCCGTCTGTTCACCCATCCATTGATCCATCCCTCCATCCCTCCGTCAGCCAGAGGAAGGATCTGATGACAGGACTGCGAGAGGAGAGAAGAGACGACCTGCTATGGCCAGTGGTACAAACTAAATTATAATTATTTTAATTGTAATTCCAGAAAAGACATCCACCCTCGGAAGGACACACTCCTCATCATGTCGTCTCTGATGTGTGTGTGTTTGCTGGTCTCCGGTGTAGCAGCTGACGGTGTAGGCAGTCTGGGTGCTGAGCAGAACCACCTGAGTGTCCCCGTCACCGACCATGGAGCCTGGGCCACAGCCATGAACAACCTGGGCATCATGCCTGTGGGCATCAGCGGGCAGCAGCTGGTTTCAGGTACCCTCCTCTTATTTCACCTCCAGCGGTGTTCACCTGTAACATTCAGTCTCTAGATGTTTAGAAAAGCCAAAACTACGGTGGCCCTGAGAGCTCACTGATTTACACCTCAGTGTGTTTCCAGGTGTCTCCAGGTGTTGTTTTAAAGTAGCACAAAGCCTTCAGCGTCTCAGAGGGAGCTGTGTGATAAATGTCCTCGAGTGATGTCACTTGAGTCAGCTGAAGATGAAAACAGTCTGTTGGTGTGGAGTCAGAGAGAAGTGAGCTGACAGACCTCTGCTGCAGGCTACATTAGCCGCTACTAGCATAGCACACCACAATCTACCATACAACTGTCAGAGGAAGAGTTGCATTGTGGGTAATGTAGGCACCAGGTTTTGACACAGAAGAATAAAAAGGATCTCTGGTTCAGCTGCATCGATGAGTCTGACGGTGTCGAAACAATCAAATAACGAAAATATCTGCACCAATCTGACAACACAAGCAGCTGAACGAAACACGCAGCAAATACAGAAACACAGTGAGGTTTTGGTTCAGACATCATCTCTGTTTGTCCTGATATCGAGCAGCCTGATAGCAGCTCTGTGAGGCTAACATGGCTGTTTTCTAAACCACCTACTAAACTATCAGCACCTACTGATTTGGCCAAAATGTAGCATGTAGTACGCAGACAAAAGCTAAATCTGCAGTAGGACAGAAATACCCGGATGTTGTACGGATTCAGAAAAAGTCTCCAGTGTGCATCGGAGCAGTCACCTCGCCTACTGTGTCCCACAATGCAAAGCGGCATTGTTGTTTTTGTTTTTTTCAACTTTCTTCACACGGTCACCGCTGTTGAGGTGGTGACCGCAGCGCTGCAGCAGTGACGGAGGAACATGAACAGAAGAACCAACATGTTCCAACTGAACCTGCAGCAGAAACTGACGAGGCTGCAGTTCTTCCTCTTCAGAGCTTCACAGGATGGTGTCACGGTGGTTTGCCGTTAGCTGAACTGTCGTTTACTTCTGCTTTTCAGAACCGGCTCAGCCTGGCCCGGCATACTGCAGAATACATCCATTTACCTGTTTCATGCTGCATACTGCTGATGAACGCAGTATGCAGTACATACTAAATACTGCGTTCATCTGTAGTATGCAGCAGGCGGTTTCCAAAACAGCCTTAGTTGAGCATGTTAGCATGCTAACATTAGCTAGTTAGCAGTAAACTGATGGGAATGTCTGTAGTTCTGCAGGTGTTTGGTCATAAAGCAAAGTGTTGGACACATTAACATGTTGACCTGATGGTGGCGCTAGTATTACAGTTCAATCCACAAAGGTTAAACAAACAGAAAACATTTGTGACAAAAAGCTGCACAAGTTTACATCAAAATACTACAAATACTGAACTACAGATACTACAGATGTTTTCTGCTGCTGTTTCACTGATGTTTGTGTTTAAACTAATGTCAGAGAACGCAGAGTCTTGATGAGATGATGCTAAAGTTTAGTGAGAGAACACAAAGCAGGTCTTTTCTTCTTCTGTGGTACTTTGCTCCGCAGTGAGCTGCATTCTCCAGAGTGTCTTCAACAGCTGGACGAGCTTTCAGAGTGAAGCGTTTCTCTTAAGTCACCTTCAGGGAGGAGCTGCAGTCTCACGCTTCGCTAGTCTCTGTTTCCTCTGCTGAATCTGGACTGGAAGCTCTCGTTGCCATGACACTTTCATTCAGCCCAGGAAGCAGGGTTTAAAACAGGGACAGTTTTGTGTTTGATGAGTTCAGGAATAAAACCGTTCTTTGAGAGACAAACCAGGAAACAGCCAGCTGACAGTCCATGTGATGTGTGTGGGTGAGGTTTAGTGAAATGAAAAAACTCCATTCTGCTCATTTTAACCTGTATTTGAAAAAAGCAGTGACATCATAGTCCTGTTTAAGGCTTATTTCTGTCTGTTGGGTAATTTAAAAGCTTAAAAACTAACCAGCAGATGTCACTTCAGTCACTCTTCTTTATTATCCTTCAGCACCACTGCTAACAAAGCACATGCACAAACACGTACACCGGCCCGCCCACTCAGAGGCCTGAAGACTAAAGGTCAGGTCACATTTTATTTATATAGTCCAATAAGACCCCCTCTGTCCTCAGACCCTCGATTCAGATCAAGAAAAACTCCCCAAAAAAAAACTTTAACAAGAACAAAATGTTAGAAAGCTCAGGAGGAGCAGCAGAGGAGGATCCCTCTCCCAGGACAGACAGACAGGAAGTAGATGTCGTGTGTACAGAATAGACCAACGAAGCAACTTAACAGACCTGAGCCACACGACCTCCACCAGAAGGTGTAAAGCTGAATTCCTCCGCAGGTAGTTGTGAAATTGAAATACTCACAGGGCTGGTCGTCACTACAGGGGCTGAAAAATGACCCTCATACGCTCTCTGGACAGGATTAAAACCAGCTTCGTGTTAAAATCACCTACCTTCATTTGACTGATAAATCCAGTTTACAGTCCTGTAAAACTGTAAGACAGGCTCTGCAGCGACAGAGACAGGGAGAGACAGACAGAGAGAGAGAGACAGAGAGAGAGAGACAGACAGAGACAGACAGAGACAGACAGAGAGACAGAGAGAGAGACAGACAGAGAGAGAGAGAGACAGGTGAAGTGAGGATGAGGATGATAGGAGAGGAAGCAGTGGCCTGATCTCATATCAGTCTGAGCTGATGTTAATGTGACTGGTGTGTGTGTGTGTGTGTGTGTGTGTGTGTGGCAGCACGGCAGCAGAGGATTGGCAAAGTTAAAATCCACCAGACTTCATGCATATTTATGGCATTTAAGAAGCAGAAAGATTCAGTCCCAGTTTCACTTCAGGCTCTTTAGTTTTTCACCTAATGGATTCTTTCCTGGAAAACACACTAACAGCTTTTTATCAGCCATATCTGTAAGAGTGTGTGTGTGTGTGGGTAGTGATGGCTCTAATTTAGACGATGGGACAGTAACATGTAGAGCACTGAAACTGAGAATACTTCTACTACTACTGTTGTTATTACTACTACAGCTACTGCTATCTGTAGCTGTAGTAGTATTAGTAGTAGTAATACTATGTGGATTTGATGTTGTAATGTGCCAGGTTTAAATGGAATGTAAATGTCCTGTAAACCAGTCTGATGGCTCCATATCGAGACCCTGTCTGTCCCTCAGTGAGTACAGGACAGTACTGCGTGTAGTACTGAGCTCTCACTTGTAGTTTGGCTCTGCTTGACTCTGTTTATGAAACTGTTTTTGGGAGACGGGGGATTTGTCTGAGTGTGTGTGTCTTCCTGGTAAATAAAGGCCCAGAATAACTGAATGCCTGGGTTTAACAGAGAGGAGCAGCACAGCCTCGTTCCTCTGGACTGGAGCGGAAATATTAAAATGATGATGTCATATCATCACAGTGATGATGTCATGCTGATCAGACTCCACCTCTGGCAGCAGCTGCAGCCCTCCACCCTTTAAACCACATGTGGGAACATTTAGACAATGAAACACTGAAAGACACAAGACAAGGGAATCTGATGTGTGTGTGTGTGTGTGTGTGTGTGTGTGTGTGTGTGCTGCAGATTAAACAGATTAGTTTAATTCAAGAGTTAAATATGAGGTCCACTGGTGGAAAGTTACTAAGTACATTTACTCAACTATATACTTGTACTTTACTTGAGTATTTCCATTATTTTAGCTACTTTCTACTTCTTCTACTCCACTACATCTCAGAGGGAAAAATTATATTATATATATATTTGACACTCAGTTACTTTCTACATAAAAAACATGTGATGTGTTTATATGATATGATACAGTACTAAAGTACTAATGTACCCAGTAGTATACAAAGTATTAAAACTCCACAGTGAAGAACTCCAACATTAAAATGCTCTAACATGTATTTATTAGTGGTAAAAACAGAATAATGCAATATTCATTAATAATAAAACACTGAAAGGAGCCAGTCTACATAATGAGTACTTTTAATAATTTAAGTACATTTTGCTGATAATACTTCTGCACTTTTACTTTAGTAACATATTGAATTCAGGACTTTTACTTGTAATGGAGTATTTTTAGTAGTATTTCTACTTTTACTTAAAAGTTGGATGGAAGTTTTGTTTTGACTTTGACTATTAAACTCTTAAAGTCCAATCAAAACTTCCTTTATCAGGTCATCATGAAGTAACAAAGTACTACAGTGGAACTACTCAGTATGATGTACCTCTTTATTTCGGGGGGGCACAAACAGAGTAACTAGTTATGAAGTCGTTAATGAATGAGTACTACTAGTAGTTCAGACTCATGAAGAAAGTGGTCGTTATTCTGATTCACAGATACTCACGAACTAATCAATACCCAGTGATTCATCAATAGATCCCAGTCTGTTCTCTAGTGACTCATCAGTCTCTACTATTTAGTCTAGTCTAGAACGACTCATTAACGATTCATTCATCATCAGCTCGTTCCTGATTCGTTCCTCAGGAATACTCACAGTTAGTGTACTGTAAAGTGTTACCTCAGGGTTAACCCTCCTGGTGTGTCCAGGTGAGTCTGGACTGATGAGGTCTCACCTTGAAGGTAATCTCAGCCAGATGTTTCCAGCTCGTGTCTCTTCAGTCGTAAAATAATTAAAGCCCCGAATCCTCCTCAGGCAGAGCCTTCGTCTCTGCTCCCTGGCTCCGGGTTTCATTGTCCTCCTCCCTGTGTGTGTTTTTCTTCTTCTTCTCTGTATTTCTTCCTGTGTCTCTCTGGCAGTCGCAGCAGAGCTCGGAGCCAGAGAAATGAACCTGGCTCACATCATTTTGGCTCGGGGAGAAAAAGCCGCCTTCTGTGATTATGATGAATGTGTGGCGGCGAGATGTGTAATTTACCTGTCGGGGTTATCGCAGACAACGCTTTAATGAGTTTTCCTAAGACCTGAAGAATCTGTGAATGCACCGCGGCTACACAGGCTCAGATTTATGGATGATTTTCTCTTTTTCTCTTTGTATGAGTCCAAAGATCTCTAATAAAGAGTGTGTGGGGCTGTTTTCTCTGTGCTGGTGTTTTACAGCTCACTAACGCTGGTGGAAACTCAGAGTATGTTAGCATTACTGGGATTGTGCTGCTCAGAGAATACCTGCTTACAAGACGATTATCTTCAAACAAATGCATTTATTTATCTTTTTAAAAAACAAAAAGTTCTGTCACATCCAGTAGAGTGACAATACTGACTGCAGTACGCAGAGTCTGACATGTGAGTAGCCTTACTGCAGCACATATACGTGCCAACATTTAATCTGTTAGTGTTTTAATGTGAGCATGCAAATTAGATTTCATATTATCTTATTTCTTGTATCTCATAGCCTTGGACATGTGGAAGTTCATGTCTTTTGTGGCACAAAAAGATCTGATTCGTCCCCTGAGGACCATGAATGTCTGCTGCCAACAGCTGATGAGATATTCCTCTCTGGACAGACTGACTGACTCCATCCCTGGAGGAAAACCACACAGTTAACAGCTAAATTACCAAATATGAATTCAGATTGACTTTGATCTGAAATGCACCTTTTATTAAACACGTTCAAACTAATAACAAAACAATAAAATGAATGAATACAAACTTTCACAGCAATCCATCCAACAGTTTTTGAGATATTTCAGACTGACAGACAAACGCTGCCATCTATAAAACCCAACAAGTCCTCCAACCTAACAACAGCAGGTCGTCCGTCAATGACTTCCAGAACACCACAAATAAAACTCCGCTCACCTCCAGAGTTCAATATCTCCAAACTTCGACTCGAACAACGGAAATGATTTAGAGAGCACTAGAGATCTGTGGCACGAAATGTTTCTTGTGATGTGAACCAACAATGTAATGAGTTCATCTTCAAACTAACAACACACAGACCAGGGACAAATTCAAGACTTCTTCTGCTTCTTCTTCTGCTTCTTCTTCTCCTCCTTCTCCTCCTCCTCCTCCTTCTTCTGCTTCTTCTTCTTCTTCTTCTCCTCCTTCTCCTCCTCCTCCTCCTTCTGCTTCTTCTTCTTCTTCTTCTTCTCCTCCTTCTCCTCCTCCTCCTTCTCCTGCTTCTTCTTCTTCTTCTTCTCCTCCTTCTCCTCCTCCTCCTCCTTCTGCTTCTTCTTCTTCTTCTTCTTCTCCTCCTCCTTCTTCTGCTTCTTCTTCTTCTTCTTCTCCTCCTTCTCCTCCTCCTCCTCCTTCTTCTGTTTCTTCTGCTGCTTCTTCTTCTTCTTCTTCTTCTCCTCCTCCTCCTCCTCCTTCTGCTTCTTCTCCTTCTCCTCCTCCTCCTCCTCCTCCTCCTCCTT